>JABFFE010000709.1:0-34109 GCA_013623625.1 Fusarium setosum | reverse complement strand
GGCCAGGACCGAGGCGGCTACAACGGGCCTGGAATGTCGCGGGGAAATCATTATGGCCGACCTCAGAATGGTTATGGAAGGCCAGATGGATACTATCCTTCACACCCACCCCCTCCGATGCCTCCACCACCAGGGGCGCCCGGATTCGGCATCGGAGTGCCGCCGCCCCCTCCTCCAGCCCATTATTACAACAATCGGCCGCATGACAACTACCGAGGTGGTTATTCAGGCTATAACCAACCTAGGGGACCGCCCCCGCCACCGCAGGGTCCTCCTGGATATCAAGGGTATGGTGGGCAGTCCTATGATAGAGGAGGCAGAGGTTCGGGGGGTTATTATCGTGACGGAAGATCTTACAGATAGCTGGCGGGTCTGGATTTTGTGTGATAAAGGGAGGATTGAGTTTGTCAGCTTGAAATAGCTGCGAGGGTTACATTGATCTACTGAGCCGGTGATGATAGTTTTTGATTGCCTATCTCTCTCCCGAAGGAGCACCGAAGCTAGGTGGGAGAGAGCTCCTTGTGCTCCTCCTAATTTTTGTTGACCTCCACTTGTATGCTACCTGGGAAAGTGGCGTGGTATCTGGAATGTATGAGAATGTCTGTCCTTTCTGCAAGCTTTGACTTGCTTGATTGACGCTTGTCTTTTGTGCTTAAGGGGACTCGTAGGATTCTGCAGATCTAAATTGTTCAATTTGCCCATAATCTTAAGAAAGCACCCCCTTCTCCAACTGTGTCCCTGTCTCCCTCCTAAAGGCGTGAGTGAGCTCCCCCACGCGCGCGACCCTGTGGGGACCCGTTCGCGGGGTTTGGGACAACACCAGCGACCCTGGCTGGCTCGCAATGAATGGCAGTCCGACTCCTACCCCGACTTGATCCTTCCTTCAACGTGTGCTCCATGCTGTCGCGAACATGAACGGCGACGCAAGCCTGGTCGGCTGTCTCGTCGACAGGCTCGCCACAAGAGTAAGCTCAGCGCTGGACCTCCTAGCTCGGCGCGCTGTCCATCCCTTGACACACAGGTATACTGACATTGGGCATCCAACAGCTCCCCCATCGAGCTGGCACCAGCGGCCAGAGCCTGCAACAAGACGACATCGTTCACGTCACGAGAGCCACGTTGGTCGAGCTCGGGAACACGTCCATTTCCACAGTCATCGAAGCTCTCCTGGTCCTCCTCGAGGACCTTGCGCGTCCGTATACTGCTGTCGCCGACCATCCTAGCCACGTCTTGGCTTCCGAGCTTTACATCGTCGCCATCATTGCAGACTGCTGCTCTGCGCATTGGGCTTCACTCACCCACGATGCCGATTCCAGTTCCAAACCGACTCCCCCTCCGCTGGACGAAGTTCTCGTGAGCCGCCTGTTTGACACTTTCAAGCATCTCCTGGAGCCCATCCCCGAGAATTACATCCTCCCTGCCCAGACCCTTCTCGACCGAGTCTCCACACGCAATGTCGCCATTCCTCGTCCCGAAAATGCTTCTATTGTTTCGGATGTCGATAGTGTGCCGCCGATCGACGAGAAATTTGGAGCTCAAATCGCAGAGATGGATGCGCATGTCAAGAAAGTGACTGAATACGTCACAGCGTCCAGCTGGATCGTTGCGTTTGACTACGTCAGGAATGTCGTCTACACCATTCGTACTACCATTGTTGCTCAGCCAGGCACCTCCACTGCGGGATCCTTTCAGGATGCTGAAAGGGCTGCTCTCGTCGTCCTGAGGCTTCTCTCCTTCTTCTGGGTTGACGGCGCGAAACTTGGGCTAGTTATACAGGAGATTTGTTCCAGCTTTCTCCATTTCCGAAAAGCCTACCAAAACACCATCGCCGTAGTCACCCCGCTACTGATCATGAGATGGCTGGACCGGTTCCCACGCGAATTCGTCCAGCTTCATCAACTTCACAAGCGTCTGGATGGCGGCGCCGATACCCTGTTCGACATGGCGCAAGCCGCGACGGACAATGGCAGGCGCAAGAACCTCTTTTACCCGTTGCAAACGGCACTGCTGTTCCTCTTGCCGGATGTCTTCGAGGTTGCCAGCAACATGCGCGAGGCAAAGAGCAGCAGCATGGTTAAGAAGGTGTCTTTCCTCGACTCGCTCCGGAAAGCTTTGAGAAATCGCAATGAGCAGGCGGGTTATTGTCTCGTATCTCTGCTACGTGCTGCTCGACACTTTGACGTTGAAAGCGACTCGGCCCTTGTAAGCTATGCTCTGGATGTTCAGGACGAGGTTCGAGACGCTGTATTCCGCCGCGTTCCCTCATCCCCTGACCCTGCGCTCTTTGAACAAGACATGATGACGGCGGCTTTTGTGAGCCTGACTCACCTCAATCTTGACACCAGTGTCAGTGGCTTTGTCGAGTCTTGCATCGCGTCCAACGCCCCCAATACCTTCAAGCTGGCAGCCGTCCAAGGTTGCTCGTACTTCGCGCAACAACCGTATGCTCTCCGGTACCACGAGTTGTTTGACACAGCGGTTCCCTTTATGAGAACTCAGCTGGAGGTAAGATGAGGCGGCCGCGTTTGATCTCGTCTGGCATAGCTGATAATTCCAGATCGAAAACTCCAAGGCAGCTGGCCTCAAGTCCCAGAGGAGCGGCGAGGGGATCGAGATGGTATGCAGCATCCTTCAATTCCTAGATGCCTCTCCAGCTCGCTTGCTTGATGACCTGTCTCCGGATGGCTCAAGCCGAGGCTTCTTCAAATCTTTCCTGCTTTGCGTCCTGTCTGAAGACCCAACCGTGCGAAAGCTTGCAACTGGAGTCGCGGATAGACTATTCAAAGGTCATCTCGAGGCGTACCGCAAGTTCGACACTGGCCGTCATTTTGGAACAAAGGAGCTCCGAGGCGAGCTCTGGAGTCGAAGGTCAGCCACGCGACCCATCTAATCTGTCCCATCACTGACCAGACATGAAGCTCGAAAGTTTTGCTCAGCTTGTGCGAGTCAATCGCTTCTCAAAAGGATGACCAAGGCCTACTTGACCTCCAAGAATATCTAGAGGCACGTCTTCTACTACTCAAACACATTCCGGTACGTTCTGTTACAATCCTGATGGTCACTCTGTCGCAACGATTCGGCGGCTGATATATATCAGGAACTGGCCCAAGTGCCCGAAGATATGCCTGATGTTGTGAGCGCCTCGTCGAAGCTCGAGACAACCCTCCTTATTTCGCTCTGCTCGGCTAGTATCACGACCTGTCAACTCGTTACTTCCTGTATAGGATCATTCCTCCAGGAGTGCTCCATCGTCGACAAGCATGCAGAATCAGCCAAGTCGTCTGCCTCTGTTCTTCGGAATGGTGACGTGTTCCGCGAGATTTCTTCTCGTGCCTTTCGATTTACTGGGCTCGTGGCATTCCAAAAGAGAGTCCGGGGCTTGTTGCGCCGTATGCAGTTTCCTACGACTGGCATTTTGAACGCTTGGGAGACTGCCTTCGATCGGTGGATTCACCTTGCAAAGGATGTATCAACGTCGACTATTGAAGCCGTGGATGAGAAGGCTATCTCAGAATGGCGCAATTACTCAGGTTTCCTCGCATCCCTTGGTGGCATATGCACAGCTGATCAAGCCATCATTCTTGAGGAACCCGCTCTCGGTGGTCTGAGGTGGATCGACCGTGTGTCGTCGGAGCACTACGAAGAGCCACTTCTCACAAGGTACCTGAGATTGAGCATCCAGCTCCTGGCTTGTGCCAACGTGAGAGTGCGCGAGGCGATGCGTGACGTGCTCTCAAGTGAGGTATCGCCCGCGCTCTACCACCCATTATTCAGAGCATTGGAGTCCGAGCTAGAAGTTCTATTCACCGGTGCCCTTGCTCCTGTCGACAAAGGCCAAGACAGCGAAGTCGTGTTTGCCGAACAAGCTGCATCCTTGCTGCGGGCCTTGGTGGAACGACTCGAGAGTCCTTCAGACTTGGGGGCAGCCTCTTCGGTTCACCTCGGGGCCCTGACACTGAACTTTGCAAAGTTCCTGGATGGTGTTTCTGACACGCCAAATACGCTGAGGGTCAAGATCCGAGTTTGCCACCTGTCTGAGGTTGTGACCAAGAGGAAAGAGCACTTAAATCTGCGAGACGACGTTCGAATTCGAAACCAGCTGCTCGAGTACATCTTCGGCTGGATAGCGCGCCCTCGCTCACCACAACATGGACCCGGCTCCAGACAAGATGATATGGCCCGGGTGCAAAAAGACTTGGACAAGGCATGTCTTAAATCGCTGGCCGACTTGACATTCCGTTTGCCCCTGCAACCCTCCGACAGCCACACCGATGCTGGGATGAGCGAGATGAAGTCCCAGATGTTCCATACTTATTTCAACCGATTCCTCTCCCTGTTGAATCATGAGCCCTCCGAGTTGGCGAGGTCTGATACCGCCATGAGCATAATAGTCCGCGAAGAATCTGCGTCTAATTCTGACCTGGCTATCACAATTCTCTCGAACCTACTCAGCGCCAATATCGATGTTGGACTTAAGCACTCTTTGAATATCGGCTATCACGACAACGTTGAGATCCGGACAGCATTTGTGAAAGTTCTCTACAACATCCTCATCCAAGGCACCGAGTTTAGTAACTTGACGGACTCTGCCGTCAGTGAGAAGTACGAAGAGCTGCTGGAGGTATGTGCAATTCTTTTGCCCCGCCTCCTTTTAACTGATCGCTAACTGGAGCAGTTGCTCACGAGTGACATGTCACTTGCCATATCCATGGCAGTGGCCTGCCCCAGCACTGATGTAGATGAGCTGACTATCTGTCTGCTGACCGTTTTCGAGCAACGGGGACTCATCTTTGAGCTCCTTGAGGCACTCATCAAGCAAGAGATTGAGGATACTGGTATGTCTCAGTCCTTAATCTTTTGGAGATGGAACATTGAAGGGCTGACTAATGATATAGAAAACGAGGCTGAGATATTGCGACGAGGTTGTGTAGCAACCAAGATGCTTTCCGTCTACGCCAAATGGAAGGGGGCATCCTACCTTCGGGGGACGCTCCAAAAGGTCATTGAACGTCTGATGCTGACTTCCAAGGATCTTGACCTGGAACTGGACCCTGCCAGAGTCGGCACGACCGAGGAACTACAAAAGAACGCTCTCCAGCTCCGGATAGTGGCGAAGGTGTTTATTGACGACATATGCGCTTCCTCATCAAGCATACCCCCAGCGTTTCGCAAGATTTGCCACGTGGTAAGCTATGCCCCATTCCTCCCACGAACTACAACCTAACTTTCGTAGATATCCAACGCGGTGGTGCCAAGGTTCCCTGATGCCAAGTATACCGCTGTGGGCGCTTTCATCTTCCTTCGTTTCTTTTGCCCTGCCATCGTCGCTCCAGAAGTTGAAGGCCTCGTATCGGCGGCGCCGTCCAAGGAGATGCGGCGCGGGCTTCTCCTGATTGCCAAAGTTATCCAGAATCTTGCCAACAATGTCCTTTTTGGAGCAAAAGAGCCATACATGTTCCCCCTCAATGACTTTCTTACTCAGAACATCTACCACGTAACGACTTTTCTTCGCGAGATCTCGGTGCCTCCCCATCAATTGGAAGTGCAAGGCACAACTGAATCTTTTGATTTCGGGTCTTGCGTAGCCCTCCACCGCTTTCTTTACGATCACTGGGATCATGTCCGCCAAACGCTCATTTCCCGAGAGAGAAAGGAGTACGTGAGAGCATCGGGAGACGTCACTCGAGTTCGCTCTCCTGTCTTGGAGCCACTGAGAAACCTGATCGCGAATCTTGGACCGCCACCGCTGGCTGTGTCATGGAACAGACCTCAGGTTTCTTCCAACAGCCCACCTCTGTACTCAAGATTCCAGAATTTCATGCTTCGGAATGCTTTTCGAAGTACGGAATCGTTTCTGACGGCACGGGCTGTGTATGATGGAGGCGAGAGCAAAGTCAGTCCTTCCACTACTACGCCGTATGTGATGGATACGAATGTGTTGACTCTTTGTAGGATGGGCTGTCAATTATCTGTGTGATTCTTCGCCATATCGAATCAGAAAGCATTGACTATGATACGTTGCTTTACTGCTACCTCAAGGTAAACTAGTCCCCTACTGCTCTTCTTTTCTCTCCTGTCTTGAGTCAAGACAACCTTGCCGTCTCCGATCATGGAGTGCCGGCCACAGTGTTTGTAAGATACTGACCCCCTATTAGATCGCTAGCAGGTTGTGGCACCGGCCATTTGGACTTTTGATTGACGCAACTTGTTACAACGGCCGGAACGAACCGCAAGATGACCTGTTCAAGAAGTTGGACCTCCTGACACCTTCAGAACTTTCACAAAACCTGACGCGAGTTTATGTTTACAACATGAACAGTGCGTTCAAGTACGTCATAACCTATGCACTATCCCAAGATATTAGAAACACTAATCAGGCCACTAGGAGGTGCTTCCGACGGCTGTTGAGAGTATGCACCAAAAATGAGAATGGCGTATTTAATCCAAAAAACGTCGAGTATCACTTGATAGGCAGCCTTCAGGATCTGCAAGCGCACTTTCACCTCAGCCAGCTCCATCTACCGAAAGAGACGATAAGTGTCGTGACGGACACACGCTACGTCTTTCAACCCATCACCCGTCTATCCAAGTCAAAGGGCAAGATTGAAGTTATTATCAAGGTTGGAAGTCAATTTGTGCAAGTCACAACGATCAAGAAGCAGGACATATATGCCGGATTTCGCCTCGGCACCACAGTCAATGATATTTTCCGCCTAGGTGAGGTTGACGAAGCACCAACATCCATCCAGACTGAAGACGACTCAGCATTCGGGCTGAGGGCGGATAATGGAAAGATCGTCATGTACTTCACGAGTCCCAAGAAGGCAGATGTCCTTCAGACTATCCGGGGCGCCAAGGCAAAGCATGGAAAAGACAGCAGGGCTCACAAATCGGTCGAGCGCCTCATCCGGCCACAGGACGTACCAGGAACACTCCTGAACCTCTCACTCGCAAACTTATCCAGCCATGATCATATCTTGAGGCTATCATCCTACAACTTGCTTGGGGCCCTTTGTCGGGCCTTCAAGTTTAGCTCCGCCTCCAGAATAGTCTGTACCAAAGGTTACTCTAGTCCCTCCCGCGTACGCGAATTAGGCACTGACAAGTCTACCTAGATGTCTCTGTTCCTCTGGACCCAACTCGTTTCATTGTGGATATGAGTACGGAACTGGCATTGACAGAATCCCAGCTGACATCTGATTTCCTGACCGAATTCTTCGTGGGTTGGGAAAGTTTCCCCGACGAGCAAAAGCCCCTGAGCCTTGCTTACATGGCACCCTGGCTTCCTGGCCTGCGGACCAACATATTGGCCAACGAACAAGATGGCGACAAGGGAAGGGAGAAGGTTGCTGTTCTGTTCCGGAAACTAATCGATGTTACCGTCCAAGATCATGCCCTTGTCTTTGCATTGGAGCAATCTGTATGGCCAAGGATCGTTCAGGACGAGATCTTGCTCGAGATATTCCTGGACGAACTCTTGAAGACAGCCATGAGCTATGGTCCGCATGAGGACTCTTTGGAGGTGATATCATCAATCGTGGTGGGCATCGGGACAGTCACCTTACGCGGCAAGGTTCTTTCACGACTTCGCAAGGCCCTAAACCGATCCTCGCTACGGCCAACAAAGTACCTCCCGGACAACGCAGTTTGGGCCGAGATTTGCATTCTGCTACGATTCTGCTTGGCCTTGTCATTTGATAACGGGGTGCAGTCACAACTATTCTTGCCAGAAATCTTCCACATTGTGACGATGCTGGCCAACACTGGCACGCAGGACATTCGACTACTGGTCTACCGACTGTTGGTGAATTCGGTCCATGCGATCTGCACGTCGTTCAGCCTTGATGATGCAAAGTCCAGTAAGCTTCGGGCCAGTCTGGATTTTCTCTGTGACCCTCGCAGCGACATCTTCACGGCTCCTCCAGCCTTCCCCCGAGATGGCGCTTCGGTGTCCACATCTCAGGAAGCAGGTCCAGCGCTGTCTGCCACCGAGAACCTTGCATCGACTCTATTCGAAATCTGTTCTGTCGCCGCGCCTACAGTGGATTTGGCAAACACCTGGCGATCTAGGTGGATGAGTCTTGTGGCCAGTACTGCCTTCCAGAATAACCCTGCCATCCAGCCGCGTGCATTTGCTGTCATGGGCTGCTTGGCTCGGGAAGAGGTGGACGATGATTTGCTTTACCAGGTCCTCGTTGCACTGCGTAACAGCGTCAATCGTTTTGGCGAAGACCACAACAGTGAGATGCTAGTCTCGATCGTGACCTCGCTGTCGAAGATGATGGCAAAACTTCCGTCAGCTTCACGATATGGGCTGCAGCTCTTTTGGCTAGCCATGTCACTTGTCCGACTGGTACCTGCAACTTTATTCAATTGCACCGCCCAGTTCCTCGAGGCGGTTCTGGCAAACATCAGTACAGGGGAGGACTTCCGAGGCGACAACATGGCACCGCTCCTCCTTCAAGGACGTGTTCCGCTTGATGAAGCTGCTCTGCCGTTAGAAGAGGTGTACGGCATCCACTTCAACCAGGAAAACTTTCACTTCGCCGTTTGTGCATGTCTGGCACGCGGTCTAACTGATACGATGACGCGTCAAACGACGATGCGGGTTCTCTCATCATTCTTAGAGATGACATCGGATGGGGACGGCGAAGAGGATTCGGGAGAAGTCACGCACGACTCTCCATATTTGGCTTTGTTGCTGGCTCGTGCCGTGGGGCACGAGGAATTCAAGGACAGCCTTTGGTCTGCTGGCATCAATGCCGACGAGGTCAGCCCAATCGTTGGTTCACGCGGGTTGCAAGAACTCAAAACAATGCCGGATAACAAACTACTACTGATCACTGCCATTGAACTTGTTGACTTCCAGTATCTGGAGGAAATTGTCCAGACAAGGAGCCTCGAATGGCTCAACCTACTAGCCAAGGAGCGGCCTTCGGTGATTGTACACCTGTGAGTCTACGCTGTGGTACAGATGGATCAAACTGCAATGCTAATGGTAATGGATAGGTGTGCAGCAATCCGATCCTTGCTAGACGACACTTTGCTGCATGGGCAGAATTCGACGACCCTCGGAGCTGCACATACTTTGCTACGCACACTATCGTCTGATAAACAGTTCTCGCGGGCTACAAATTCGATGTCAGGTCTGACGGAAACTCTTGGCAAGATGGGCTGTGGTGGCCTGTGGCGATCATGTTCTCTTGGATCGATGGAAGAGATCAATCGCGATTATCTTGAATTGACCGAAAAGCTGATAGAGGTATGTGCTCCTGATGGTTGCCATAGATATTCCTACTGACTAGTTGCACAGTTGATTATCATTTGAAGCATGCCGTGACTGGGAGGTTTTCTTTTCGTATTTGCGATCCAGCTACATACCATTGGCAAAGACCTACATCGAGCAGTGCAGCTCTTGGCGTTCAGAGTAACTAAGGGAGGCTTACATATTTCTTGAAAAGTCTTGCTGATTGTACATACCTTGATTTCCTAGAGTACTAAGCAAAAGCAAGCCCAAAAGCACCTCCTGCAGTAGGGTGCATTCTCTGGCCTAAACTGGTTGACTGCGTATGCTCTCACACAACAATCTGATCAGGTGAATCCATGCAAACGAACGTTGTAATATGCCGCGTAGGCAACCATTTGCACTAAAGTAACGCGGACATAACGCATGCTCTTTCTGTCGGTGAGGGAGTGAAAGCCAGGGTCGATATAGAGCGCGGCTATGACGCTGGGCCCGAACTGAGAGAGATGTTGCTTGATACTGCCGAAGTTGCCTTCTGGTAAGTTCCTTCGCTCAGGGAGAAAATGACGCATCACCAGATTTATCTCATCCTGACATACGTCGCTACCAGGCGTAACGGGCGCACAACAGCTCACTCAACAAGCCCGGATAAGTAGATAGCTTGGACGATCGTCTGGGCGGTACCACGGCTCCATATGCCCAGAAGCCGAGCATCTTGGCTGGATGAGAAATAGCGCCACTCGACGCATCGAGGACCCAGAAAATAAAGTTACAATAAGACAGCCCTCGCACAACCGCGTAGGCGCCAAGTAGCGCCAAGCGCCAAGCGCCAGACTCGAGTCTGTTCACCGTCCAGCCAAGACATGCGCCCCTAACGCCATGCCACGGCGCCGACTTGACTATCATCCCGTCGAGGTTATTGGTATAACAGTACCCATGGTGTCTCCACAGCCCAGAGGCATTGCAACGGGCCAAGGAGTCTTGGTTACTTGGCCTGGTTTGGGGTGTTAGAAATTCAGAGGCGGGAAGAATTTGCGAGAGACCAGCAACCCGTGGCATTTTCTTGGGTTCACCTTGGCCCAGCGTCCAAGCAATGGTGCCTGTCGATCTGCCTTGGACCCTTACATCTTCTTGTCCCTCTGACATTGTGAGTGTCATTCATGATCCACTGGCCAAAGTCTGTAAGTGGACACAGAAACCGGTTCAAGAGAATAAGCAGACCAGCCAGCAAGGAGGGTCACGCCGGCAGGATTCGTATATGACAATGGGGCCGACAAGAAACTCCCCAGCTTCCTCCTTGGGACTCCTATTCTTGCGGAGTAACTCCAGCCAGACACACGTTTGTCGTCTTGGCTGGTATGCAAGCATGCATGCAGGTTTGGCCAACACCATCTGCTCTTATTCCCAACTTCTACCCAGAGTCACAGCTTGCTTGAATTAACCGCGTCGATCTCCTGTTTTTAGCAATGCCTCTCCCCATCTCCCTGTCTCGGTCATTTGTCGTAAACACGCTACCAAGCCTTGGCGTGCCCATCAATCATCCAGGGCCGGATCCCGAACCTGCCGCTTTTGAGACCCTTTTTTTTTTTTTTGACGCATACCACGGTCTCTAACTGTCGGAGTGTCATTCTAGTAACTTCTCTCTTTTCATCCGTTCCATACTCGTGAACTACGTGGGGGCGTTTTGTAGAATATATAAGAGACGCTGAGCGAAGAGCTACCTTCGAAGTCTCGATAGGTTTGAAATAATCCCCTGGCCCTTTCACACTTTCAAGACCACTTCTAGCCTCAATACCTCCCCTCTGTAATTCAAATTCCTCCCTTGATTGCCCCCAAGCCCCTTCCCTTGTAATTGAACTCGTCTATCTCTTGGCTCAGGGGTAGGGTCGACTTCATCGAGGCTTCTTGTGCTGGTGGCACGGCTCAACTCCTCTTTGTTTGTCACCCTCACCGAGCCTGCTTTTCAGTTCCCTGCATTCTTTCATGGACCACACCGCACTTGACCATCTTTTTTTTTGCAAAGCAAAGACCTTGATACGCCTCACCGTTGGGCTTTTGATAGTGGTACTCCGTATTTCTTGACCACTATTTACCGCCATGCCCACACTCAACCTCAGTGAGCTCAACATTGTGTTGGGAGTATTAGGTCGGTCATGGTCCTCTCCCTGGAAACCGCTTTGCCTAGCCTTGGTGTAACACCTTGATAAGCTGACATGCCACAGGTGCTTTTATGATTCTATATGGGGTCATCTCTGTAAAGATTAAGCAAGCCTGGTACCTGGGCGAAGCATGTGAGTCCTTGTCAAGGCCGCTGCCCTATACCTGCCACCACATGACTAACTTGATATTTCCCGCAAAACAGTACCTGCAATGGTCGTGGGCATTATCCTAGGACCCGTAGCAGCAGGGTTCTTAGAGAGCGAAAAATGGGGTGCAGCAAAGGAAGGCCAATCAGAGGCCATTACCTTGGTAAGTTTCTCTGAATAAGTATTGTCAGAGCCTTACCGGGACTCTATGTGAACTGACTGATATCTCATTACAGGGGCTCATGCGTGTTGTGATTGGGGTCCAGCTTGTCATGGCTGGCTATCGGCTGCCGGCAAAGTACAACGTCACCCGCTGGAAAGAGCTGGCCATGTGTCTGTTGCCGGTCATGACCCTGATGTGGCTCTGCACCACCGGCTGCATCCTAGCCACCATTCCAAAGCTGAGTCTGCTTGCGGCTATGGTGATGGCTTCATGCGTAACCTGCACTGATCCTGTCCTCTCGCAAGCTGTCGCCAAGGGGCCCTTTGCAGACAAGTTCGTGGGCCGGCATCTTCGAGAAATCATCTCCTCCGAGGCTGGAGCAAACGATGGATTTGGGTTTCCGTTCCTGATGCTCGCAACCTATCTCATGCGCCACGCAAGTGGTTCAGGTGACCATGGAAGTGCTAGTGAGGCTGCTGCTCATATGCTTTTTGCTCGATCTGGAGACGTTGGGCGGCTTGGGGGAGGTGTCGGCCAAGCTTTCAAGAACTGGTTCTTGGAGACCTGGCTCTACTACGTCGCCATGGGCATCGCTTACGGCGCCGTGGTGGGATATTCTTCCTGCAGAGCCGTCAAGTTTGCGCTTCGGAAGTAAGGGCCAACTTAACTCCAATGACACGGTTACTTACAAATCGTTTATAGGAGATGGATTGATGACGAGTCTTATTTGCTCTTCCCAACCGCGCTGGGTCTCTTCCTCATCGGAACCTGTGGTGCTATTGGAACCAACGACCTGGTGGCATGCACCGTTGCTGGAAACACTCTCAACTGGGACGGCGAGTTTCTGGCAGAGACGGACCGTCGACATGACGAGGTGAACTCTTGTGTCGATGCTCTTCTAAACTTCGGAGGGTTCATGTACATCGGCACAGTCATACCATGGGACCAGTTCAACGATCCCGACGGCACCGGTGTGACATATCCTCGACTCATTGCCCTCGGTGTCATGGTGCTTCTCTTCCGACGCATTCCGGCCATCCTTGCGCTGTACAAGCTCATGCCCGCGGTGATCAAAGACTACAAAGAAGCGCTCTTTATGGGATACTTTGGTCCAATCGGCGTCGGGGCAGTCTTCTACGTCGAGCACGTTCGCCACCTGTTCCCGCAGCCAGGGGAGGGCGATGAGGAAGAAGCAAACCTCGTCAACGCCCTCGGACCCGTCATCTACTGGCTTGTCTTGTTCTCAATCGTGGTCCATGGTCTGTCCATCCCGGCACTGAATCTCATCTATAGGCGGCTCGGCGTGAAGCCGGTTAACGAACATGCCATGGAAATTTGGGGTGAGCGCCCCATAGAACCTGCACCGATGAAGGGTGTTACTATCGATATGATGAATGCTTCTATTGCATATGATCACTTTAGGCAGGCGGTAATCAAGCCACCAAGGCTTTCTTAAGTTTTATATTTTAATAGTATATAAAATAGTACTTTTAAGATATATCTGTATATTTATATATATAAGTATATAAAAATAATAATCCTATATTTTAAAATATGTCTTTAAAAAATAAATTATTTGAAATTAAAATATAGCGTTCCTTACACTTTTGCCCGTACGGCGTAGCAGCCTAATTTCAACGGTCTGCGTCGCAAGGCAACCAGACCAGGCTTACTCCTAAGCTGACTTCTACATGTTCTATACCCACGACTTTCATCCCCGCACGAGGCATTTTGCCCTTCTCCCATGCCTTTCTACCCATCGTCTCCTGCCTGTTTGGCAAGATGGCCTCTGATGACAAGATCTCGGGGTCGCTGCCGTTGGCGACGAACGAAAACATACTGGCCCCCACCAACTTGAATTTCGACTTCTCCCTCGTTAAAGTGGCGCCACCACCAGAATACACTGCAGTTGGCAGCGCCTTGACCCGAAGACGACAGCAAGATGCCGAGTCTGGCTCAGCGCACCAGACGGCGCGCAAGCTCGGCGCTCTCTTTGAATCTGTGGCGCCAGATGTCCCCCTCCTGATTTCAACATACGGCAGGCGGGCAAGCCAGATCATACAGGCACCCGACGTCAATCCCTCAGGAAGTGCTCAACAGCATGGTCCGTTTTCTGACCTCATCGGCGTTGACGCCACCTCCATCTGGGCAGCGGCCACATCGGGTACTCACTCCATCGCCATCTACCTTCTCGCGTGTATGCTGGCGCGCGCCTTCCAAGACCCTGCCGTCGCGACGTCGGTATGGGTTGAGCTCGTTGCGGAGCGTCAACGCGAAGTCAGAGACATGGCGAGCGGAGCCAACTCCACCATGGCACAGTTTGCCGCTAGTCAAAACTTCCCGCGCGAAGAACTGCGTCAATGGGATTCAAGCGCACGCGCGTGGTTGCAAGTTGTCGACGCCGCCATGGCAAGGCAGCACACTGAGCTCCAATCCATCATCAAGAACATCCGTTTGCCCGTCAGCGAGGCCACAAAGCTATTCTCGAACGTTAAGGATGCATGGATAGGCGCCCTGAAAGGCCTGGAAAGCCTCCTTTCTGGTGAACCCCTTGGGGTCTCCAACGGCGCTGTTCTCCTAGCCATGTCCTCGTGGCACTTGTATCCCAGTCTTACGGTCCTCTACAATCAGGTCAAGACGATTGAAACGACAGACCCTCTGATGAAAACAGCCGGTGTCATGACAGTCAGCATCGTGAAGAATGACTCTGTTGAGGAAGGACACGAGGGAATATATTGGTCCCTTGCGCTTTCTCATTCTGATGGAAAACCTATCGAGGTTGTTGGGACTCCTGAGGATAGGCTAACGATGGAAGAGCTCCATCTTGTGGCCTTGGGCAGTCTCTTCAAGCTCTGGGGAGTCGATCGTCATAATCCCGAGCCCGCAGCTCGTTGGGTTCTTGCGCTCTGGGAATGCATTGACAAGGTCAAGCCTCTGCTTCCTCGACCGAGATGGTTAAGGCTTCTGGCAACAGCAGCCGAGAGCATTATAAGCAGTTCTGATGCTCATCAGAGGCACTGTCGAGAGCTTCTGGATTTTGGACACCGCCGTGGCAGCAACTTCTTTGGGATCAAGTCTGGAAGGGCGACCCTGCCCTGGTTCGGCCTACGCTCCCCGCATATTGTCAATGCTCTGTGCCGGGATAGTCCAGCTGAATGTGCCATTCATTATCTCAGAGAGCTGTGCAGCTATGGGGGCTTAAGGCCAGACGATGCCCTCATCACATGGGTGGCGCCCACGTCCAAGCGCCGTACGACACATTTGTATGCATCTGCAGTTGCAAGGCCGGAAACAGTAGACCGCCCATTGACTCTTGGGGGCGAACCTACTTCCCTCGTCGGGCCTTCTCTCGCCGAGATTCCAAGCCTCGAAAATGATGAGAATCGGCCCGATCAGAAGGGGAAGGGGGTGGATGTCAACGACCAGAGCATTGAGACAGTGGTTGTCCTCAAGCATCACCGGTGGACTGCCACTTATGCAAGAGACGAACTGGGCCTTCCACAAAAGATATTTCCATCTCGGCCTCGCAACAACCAACCAGGAGACAGCTATAGGCAACAACACGACCGTGAGGTGAAACAGTTCCGGTCACTGGTGAACCGCGGCCTCGATGATTTGGACGCAGTGGAGCTATCAAGAAGGGGTCGTGGACAGGAGGATGATGTTAGCGGAGACTTTGCCATCCACTCGACTCGCGCTCTGTTTGAGAAGTCCGGATCAGAAGGCTTGGGGGAGCTAGAACACGAGCTGATCACGCCCCTGGATATTGGCCCCCCAGTTTCTAGTGCAGCTATGTCAACACAAGACCAAGACAAGCTCATCACGCCGGTGCTGGCGTCGATCAAACGAGGACTTGAGGGCGTGTCTGATTCCAGATTAACATATCACGGACGCTTCTTGTCAGACCAAGACTTTTTCAACTTGTGGTTTGCCGAGTTTCCTTGCAAAGCTACCGACGTGTTCCAGGAAAGGGTTCGAGGCCTTCGAACTGGAGAGCCGGAGTCGCTCCTGGACATCAATACCTCTGTTGAGAAGCTCAACTCACCTGTTGACCCTCTTTTACTCTGGCAGTATTTTGAAGGACCGGATCCATATGACCCCCACGATTTCGTGAAGCCCATCTTGAGCCTGATAGAGCCGGAGCGTCGGTTGTGTGAAGAAACCCTCACACCTTTGAGAAACCTTGCTCTGGCTACTAGTGTCTACGACCAACTCGAGGGCGCAACTATTTCCTCGAGAGTTGTTGATACGGGTCTTGCAAATCCCAAATGGGGCCATAAAGAGGCATATACAACACCGACCCGGTCTGACTTCTTCAGCTGCATCGCTATGATGGAGACTGGTGTTGTTGACCTCAAGCCAGCGGTGATGGATCAAGTCCTCGGCTTGTCATCCGGTAACTCCCTCTTCGTTTTATCACAGCTGTTGTCGGACCCAGGAAAGCAAGTCAGCAAGACAGCCGTCACAAGACTGGTTGGCAACGTGGGACGACCCGGTCTCAGCCTCTTGGTCCCCCCAGCAGCAGCGCCTCTTGTCCGACCCCTGAGCAACTCGCATCACACAGTCACATACGCGCCTTTTGACGGTAGATGGGAAGACAACTTTAGCGAGACATCACTGCATCTCTCGTTTACAAAGCGCGAGTTCCCCATTGACTATGGCGCCCCTGGCATCATTGATCACCAAGTATTTCAGGTAGAGTGTGTAATTTCCGTCCATGATGGACAGGAATGGGTGGCGGACCTCGATCCCCTTCAACTCTTGGACGAAGGAAAGATTCCGAGATTGTCACAGCCCACGAAATATTGTCAGGGGTCCTGCAGCCAGAGCCGGCCTGCTCTTGTTGAAGAGATACCAAATAGCGTAAGCTGCGCAGACTGCTGGGAAGAGGTCTTGGATACTCCACCCTCAGTTACCATCATTCGAGCCCACAACAACTGGGCAGCCAGGTTGGCCATCGCGACGGTCCTGGCCCAGCGCGCTGAGGGGTGTGAGCAGGACAAAATAGACAAAGACGGTAAGGATGATGAGCGTAACCGGGATAAGTTTGCAGTGCTCGAAGTGAGCAGCAATGGTAGAGAGGCGTGCTATATCTGCGTCTACCGGCGGGTAAAGCATTTACTGAAACGTCGCCCAGACCAATCTTGTCCCTTTTATCTTATAGTCTAGTTAATGAGTTTACGTAAAAGTACTAGATAATGTCCGGGTTTATATTGTGAATTTCAACTTTAGTTAAACAATAAAAGCCGGATCAAGGCAGCCTGGCAAAAATAACATAATATAAAATATATTTAAAGGCATTATACCTACTATATAACTTAATATTAAAACAAAGATGTTAAAGCATATCATCCGTTATATCTTATAGGCAAGTTAATAAGTTTGCTAAAGAAAAAGGTACCAGATGATATTAAGGCCTTTAATCTAACACAAAGAAAATACGCAACTATAGTCTATAGCACGATATAACAAACTACCGACCAAGCA
The DNA here is from genome assembly GCA_013623625.1 of Fusarium setosum. Taxonomy (NCBI): domain Eukaryota; kingdom Fungi; phylum Ascomycota; class Sordariomycetes; order Hypocreales; family Nectriaceae; genus Fusarium; species Fusarium setosum. The sequence continues at coordinate 16,909 of JABFFE010000709.1, read as the reverse complement.
CAAGATTCGACGAGTTGAGATTCGCGTTTTCTATTACCATCGTACATTCCCAAGGCAGTGTCCGCAACCTAAATGTTTCCAAAGATCCCTTGCGGAGTTTGGGTCTTTGTCGCCAATGCAGCGAAGCCACCCACCAAGCACATGACACCGCTGAAAATCGATACTTGCAAGAACCCGGCATACTTGTCGACAAGAACGCCGCTGACCGGAGGGCCAATGAGAGCCGCGAACGAACTCAAGGCCATACCCATGCCCATATAGGTCCCGTTGTTCCGGGCGTCCTTTGTCACGAGGGTAAAGGCTGCCGAGGCTCCGGACATGATGGTCCCCGAAGCAAAGCCAAACGCAACGGCATAGACAACCAACGCAGCGGTGGATTTTGCCTGGTTCATGCAGAGGATGACAATGCCGGTAGTAAGCCCACCGAGAGTATACACGTTCAAGCGACCGTACCTGTCTGCGAGCACGCCGGGGATGATGCGGCCAAACGTCGAGGCGGCATTGGTTATCGCCAGCAGGTAAGAGGCCAGCGTCGGCTTCATGCCTCTCGTCACGGCGTAGGTCGGGATGAAGAACAGCGGGGTGAACATGCCGAGGAACATGAAGAACAGCGAGCTTATGAGCAGCACGTACTTGACGTCCTTGAAGGCGGCCCCGATGAAGAAGGACGCGGTCCTGGACGGCAGGCGAGCCCTGATGGCCACGCACGAGAAGGTCATGAGCGGGATCATGACAAAGGCCATGATGCGGATCGACCATCCGAACCCGAGAGACGAGTCGTTCAGCATCTTGGACAGGGCGATCGGAAACACCACTCCGCCGACGGAGGAGCCGGAGACGACGATCCCAAACGCGGCTGCGCGGTTCTTGTCAAAGTACTGAGAGACTGCCGCAAACGCGGGCAGTTGCAGAAACGCCATGGCCGTGCCCATCAGGACTCCCTGCGCGAGCATGAACTGCCAATACTCGGTGCAGAGGCTTGTCATCATGGTTGCAAAGACATACGTCACGGCAGCTGGGCGAATAACCTGTCGAATTCAGATTGTTAGCGTGTGTAAGTCACTCGGACTGGAACAAACATACCCATGCGCCAAAGCGATCAAAGAGTGGCCCTCCGATGGCACCCGCGGCGAACTGGATGAAAGCCGACATGGACCCGATCCAGGCTATCTTGTCCGCTGATTCGTCGTGAAGTTGATGGGTCATGTAGTACTCTTGCAAGACACCAAATGAGTTGGCAAACCCAAGGCATGAGAAGAAGATACAGGCACCTCCAGCTGCAACGAGCCATGCTCGAAGGCCGCCATCCGGGGCTTCTCCAAAGTCGGGAGGGCCATGAGCCAGACCCTTTTCCTCGGACTCGGTGCCGTTGGCTGATTTGGAGGCTCGAGTTTCGTCCTCGCTGTGCCTGCGAGTATCTGTTGTTGACATGTTGACGAGGAGGGAGCAAGAGGAGGGTTTTCAAAGGACTGGTAGTAATTGGTTGGCACTACTTAAAGACCTGGAGAAAATGAAGCTGATAGGGAATTCCATGTTTCCATAGCCAAATTGACTTGTCCCTTTATAAGAGTCCCCCCAGCCATGGAAGTTCGGAGATAGTCCCACTGTATAGGGGGGTCTGGGATCGGTGTCGGGGATCGGATTCGGCGAAAGGTGGGGCACAGAGACCAAAGACGCAATTCCCGAACCCATCACACCTTCCTCCGACTGAGCATCTCCGTCCCAACTTGCCCATGACAAGAGACACGCATCTACGCGAAAATAACACCAATCAACATACCCACTCAGCTGTAAGGTATTACAACACACAAACCAAACGCCGCCATGATTGAGCCCGAACGTCGGCGCAGACGGCCAGCCGTGTACGTTAATACACCAGTCAAGCTTGCTCCTCCACTAACAGTCCTTCCATCCCAGCTCATGCTCCCTTTGCCGAAGACGCAAGATCCGCTGCAACCGAGAGGTGCCCTGTAGCAATTGCGTGCGCTCCAAGAACGAGACCTGCACCTATGAGAACCACCCCCCGTTGCGCAGCCGAGGTTTGGAGCCTATTCGACCAACTGGACTTAATGCATCTGAAGGGGTGCATGATTCTCTTGTTCCAACGCCTGCGGATCAAGTCTCCAACACGAGCACCGCATCAACGCTCCCCAGCTACTCAGCACTATCTTCCTTGGCTGTTTCGTCGACAAGCGCGTCAACATTGCCCAGTCAGGCATCCGGTTCAGACGTCGAATCTTTGAAGGACAGAATTCGCCAACTGGAAGACCAGCTATCCAAACTCACTCCAGCATCTACCCAGTCGGTGGTCTCAACACCCACCTCCAATATCGAGACAACGGCGTCCCAATGGGCTGGAACTTTTCATGTCCACCGCGAAACCGGACTCTTTGGCCAGGCGTTGTCCATGGCACGCGGTATCTCGCATAAAACACGATTCTTTGGGCAGAGCCATTTTGTTAATGTGTTCGTGCTGGTGGGTTTTCCCTCTTCCTTCTTGTTAGCAATCTCATCGAATAACCAGCAATCATCTACAAGATCCGGGACATGGTAGAGATGCTTGAGCCATATACGCAGGAAACGTCGAATCTTTTCTCTCGTCTGCAAAAGTGCAAAGCTGTAGCAAGACTCATCAAGAGGCAGCGGGCACCCCCATGGCCAACATGTTTGACCACCGAGTTGCCCCCAAAGGGGGTGATGGACGACCTCGTCGAATGTTACCTCCGAACAACAGAGAGGATGTATCGCATCCTCCACATTCCTACCTTCAGAAATAAGTACGAAGATCTATGTGCCTCCGGCAGCGACCCAGATCGGGATTTTCTTATTCAACTAAAGCTGGTGCTCGCTCTAGGCTCTATTACCTATGACGACAACTTTTCCCTCCGCACTTCAGCCACTCGATGGGTATACGAGGCACAAACTTGGGTTTCGGAGCCAGAATTCAAGTCACGGCTGGGAATCCAGTATCTGCAAACCAACATTTTACTCGTGCTTGCTCGAGAATTAGTTGCGGTTGGTGGGGAGACCCTATGGGTTGCTGCCGGCTCGCTCTTCCGAACGGCAGTATCACTTGGCTTGCACAGAGACCCAGCGCACTTATCAAAGAGAACAAGGTTCGTTTCAGAGATGCGCCGACGCTTATGGAATACTATCTTGGAGATCCTCCTACAATCCAGCATGGCTTCCGGAGGCCCTCCCTTCATTTCTCTCGACGATTTTGATACCGAACCTCCCGGAAATTTCGATGACGACCAGCTTGAAGCAGAGGATCCTGCATCAAGACCAGAGCACCACTTTACGGAAACATCCATCGCTAGGGCTTTGCGGAAGACGTTCCCGCATCGTCTTCGTGTTGCGAAGCTTCTCAACGACCTCGGTTCTCGCGGGACATACGAGGAAACGCTACGGCTCGATGCGGAACTAAGGACGTCTTATAGAGACATCACTCAAACTCTTAAAAGCTGCGCATCGGCCCCTGGACGCTCGCCGTCTGAGTTTGAGTTGTGTGCCGTCGATTTTATCATACGCCGTTACCTATCAGCACTCCATTTCCCATATTTTGGCCCATCCCTGCAAGAGACCCGTTACGCCTTCTCCAGGAAGGTGTCGGTGGAGACTTCGTTCAAACTTTGGTGCACGGCATATCCTCCCTCTTCTGATAGAGCTACACGCCCTTGTAGCGACGCATTCGCTTCGAGCCGGGACGAGTTCTCGCGGCTTACTATCTGTGGCTTTGGCTTCTTTCGCACAGTGGCATTTCAGGCCGCCCTCATCATAGCCGTCGAGCTAAAGAATCAGCTCCAGGAAGAAGACAGCTTGTCGCCGGCGCCATTGAGATCTGACCTGCTTTGTGCTCTGGAAGATTCAAAGACTTGGTCCCTGCGGTGTTTCGAAGCTGGAGAGACCAACATGAAGGGCTACCTCGGAATTTGTCTTGTGACTGCATATATTCATGGCCTCTTGCGCCGTCTCCCAGAAGAAGAGTTGGTTGAATCCATACTCAAGGCTGGAGAGGAAGCCGAGGAAACATCTTTGTCTATATTCGAGCCCATGGCAGCGCAGATGGAGACTGATGAAATCCAGCAAGATCAGCTACCCTCAAACACAGGGTTTGAGTTCACGGAGGACTGGGACTTTATGGTGAGTCAAAAATTCAAGTGTCTTTCGTTTTAAACTTTTAACAGGGTGGTCTAGATGACTGATGGTTTCTTTGACGCGGGTGATACTGACCCCATGGCTTGGATACTTTGAATATGAAATAGTGAGATAATACGCATCTACGTCAAGAACAATGGTAGGCTCGCATAGCTGCTTTTTTCTTCTTGCAAAGTTATACTCTGTCATTTGTTACCTACGTTTAATAATCAAAGGTTCACGGAGCACCGACAGATAGGTTTAGAACCATAGATTTTTTCAGCACCACCACTAACTAGCTACTTGCCTACTGCATGGGGTATCAACCTTTCTCAAGCAAATCTTCCACTGACAGGTCCTCCTTTCAATTCATTATAACCTAATCTTAGCTTTAAGCAGGGCCAAGGCCTTCGCGTTGTTCTGATTGATGAGCAACGAGATTAATTCGTTGCTCAGTATAATAGCCTCCAGCTCGCTAGCAGTGCCTCCTTCCCCAGACCTACTTGGACAGGCTCTTTTGGCCTTCGAGTAGTATTCAAGCGCCAGGTAATTAATGCCCAGGAGCTGGTATAGACGGCCGATGTTGTAAAATGCCTCTGCTTTGGTGAAGGAGTTGTCTTGGTCTTGTTTTGAAGATCCAAGCTCGGCATATCGTGACATGAATGACTGCCCTTGTAAGAGCAGGTACTGACGGTTCGTTGACTGGCGCTTAAGTCCGTAATGCACATAGGCCAAACCCAGGCTCAGGTTGACCATTGGGTTATCAGGGTCCAGAGCGCGCGATCGAAGAAAGTAACCTGTCAAGATGCGTGAGCCAGCATATCCCTCATCTTGGAAGTTCGGACTCATACCAAGAGCATATGTGTAGCTTGTCGAGGTGAAAAGGATGTGGCCGTAAAGCATGAGAACGCACGCATCTAGGGGCACCTCGGGGCCTCCAGGCTTGGACACGCTCTCCGTGTGAGCGTCATCCATTGCCTTGATCTGACGGAGAAGGTACTTTTGAGCCGGCCCTGACGTGTACCAAGACACAGGAGATTGGCAGAGATTTGACAGCATGGCAAACATTCGATAAGAGTCGGACATTGCACCCTCTCTCATCAACTGACGGGCTGTGGCTACACACTTTTCCTCGTCACTCGCATAGATAGCACAGACTGACCGGGTTAGCAAATGCAACTCTTGTGGATGTTTCATACTTGCCGCTCCATGCAACGCAGATGATGAAGCCGTGCTCGGGTGCTTGGAATGCTGTAGAATCCCGTGCCGCTTCGCAAACCTGGTACGCCTCGTCGCGCCGGTGCGCAATAGCCAGTCCAATAGCATAGTCAAGGAAGAGATCTAGCCAATTGTTGAAGGAGATTCCCTGGTGAGCATCAAGCTCCGATGCTCCGGCTTCTCGGCCCTCCTGTCCAGGGTGGGGAGCAAGTGCTATGACATGCTAGGTCAGCGCATCACTTTCCGGACACAACAAGTAACGAAACTCACTTCGCGCCAGTCTCTCGTACATCTGCGAGAGCTCGGTTTGTGGCTTGTCTGCTTCGTTCTGTTGTAGAGGGTTCTTTGGCCCGAGAAAATGCAAATACTTGTCCCAAGTGTAGAATTTCTTGAGTGATCGGAAGTCGTCCACGAGCTCCTTGGAAGATGCCATCCATGCAGGAATCAAGTCATCACGGCCTTCTCGGATCTGCTTCCGTAAGTCTTGGACAACCTCATACTGTTCAGTTAGCTTCACAGCGCGCGCCTGTTCCTCCTGTCGGCGCTTGTCGGCACCTGCGAGCCGTTTTGGTCGGTATCGCCTCGGAATGAGCCGCTTCCCGGAGGCATCCGTCCTTCGTTGTACGGCTCCAGACCGGCGGGGAACTCGACGGTCTGGCTGGATCGGGGCTATTCGTGGATCCAAGCCATTGTCGGTATGTTGGTCCCGTGCTTCCCGGAGGGCAAGCGCTTCGGCTGCTAAAATCAAAGCCTCTTCCTCTTCTCTAGCCTTCTCATACATATTTGCCAGCTCGATACGGGCCTCGATATTATCTTCATCCGCGTCGATGGCAGCAAGAAAGTACTCCTCGGCGGTTGCGTTTTCTCCCATTGCGTAATGACAGCGTCCCAGCTCCAACAGGATTGCTGCATCGGCATCACCAGACAATTCTCGTAGTATCTGATAGTACGAGATAGCCAGCGGAGTTTGGCCCCGATGACCTAATTCTTCAGCCAAATCAGAGACCAGGAAGGGAGAATCGGCAGCAAACTCTCTCGTGTGGTCTGACGTTGGATCAAACCAACACAGGTGTCTCTATTACAAGATGTCAGTATGTTGAGCCTTGGCACTGGGCAAATCACTCACCATGGCCTCATCTTCATCGCCAAGGCGAAACCTGTAGATCCCCAGTCGAGCACGAAGGTCCAGAGGGAGCGATTGGCCGTAAAGCTCCGGACTCCAAGCTCCGGCATTGAACTCCGGGACGTAGAGTCGTCTTTCATCATCCCTATCCCACTCGCGGTCATCCGACTGCCAAGCGTCCCAATACTCCTCGGTACCCCGACCCAGAAGCCACCTGGAAAGTGCTTTTAGCTGATGGATAGCATCCTGGTAGCGGCTAGTAGATGCAAAAAGCTCCACGTAAATTCCAATATCGTGCCATGGGGCTTCCATCATTTGCGGAGTAGGATTCGCCCTTTCATGGTTGAAGAACTGCTTGTAAGCTGCGATCGCACTTGGAACAGCCGTCTCGGCTTGCTTGATGTCTACGCTAGCCTCTGCAAGCTTTCGAACAATTTCAAGATCATAAGGACGATGTTTCAAAACCGTCTTATAATCCGAAATCGCCGCGGCCAGATGACCCTGTTTGTGGCAAACCAGGCCTTTACCAAGCCTGGCGTCGAGATTTGTGTGATCAGCTCTTAGAGCAGCGGAGTAACATAGTCTTGCAGTGTTGAGGTTCCCCGCCTCATCTTCGCCGATCGTATCCAACGCAAAGGATGCGCACTGAAGCCAGCCGCCGACATCCTTGGGCCGAAGGTGAGCAGCGTAGACCATGGCCGACAATGCTTTGCTCAGGTCGCCCTGTTCGCGAAAAATGGAGGATAACGTTGTCCATGCTTGATGAGTCTCTGCATTGATTCTGATGACTTCGAATACCAGGTCCAAGGCCTGAGAATAGTCGCCACTAAGAAAAGCCTTGTTCACTTTGGACAGACGGGCTGTGATGTCTCCTCGGGGTTTTGCCGCTTTGCGAGGCCCCCGAGCTCCTCGTGTGCGGTGTCCTCCGCGGACTGCTGGTGATGGAACGACCTCATCTCGCTGCGCAGCCAAGAACTCTCGAACGGACTCATCGAACTTAGCAATGTCGCCCTCCAGCTCCTCCAGGTCAGAGTCAGCGTCTGAAGCATCTTCCTGCTGCCTATTCCCAATCAGTATAATTTCGGAATTCGTTCTGTGGAAATCTAGGACAACCTCTCCATCAGCTCCCGATCGAAAGATGTCGCCATTCTAAATCATGCGTTGTGCATTATTAAGGCTCGACGAAAGAATTGCCGTGTTGAAAGTTCATCCTTAGGCGAAAGTTGAAAAGGGAGCTAGCTGTGGCTCAGTTGTGGCAGAAAAGTGGCTTCGATCAGACACGTGAGGGACCTGCGCACCCAACATTCTGCAATCTGCATGCGATAAGTTACGAATAAAAACATTTAACCAATTTTGGTAATTAAACGCAAGACGTTAAGCTACTATCTACTACATATCGCTCGTGGAAACTCATAGCTTTCGTGGTTCAAAATTAGAGCTAATCCGAGTACAATGCCCACCTGTTCGCAAGAGCCGTATTTCGTCTACAAAGCTACGGAATCCACGAAACAAACTGTGTTGCAAGGACGATGACCAAGACACCTTATTTCTTCGCAGGTCCCCGTGTATGCACGCCTGGTTCCAGTGATTCTAGCCCAGTTTTCCTTCGGCCTTGGCTTCTGTAGCACGCGTCAGTCTATGATTCTACTGATCGCATCCATTTTTTGTCAGTACTTACCCTTGACCTGATCAAAGACCTTGAGCATCTTCCTACGCGCACCAAGCGCGTTGACGCCACGCTCTTCCAGAGCTTTATCATCCAACTCAATGAGCTCCGTCCACTTCATATCCTTCAAGTTATCAGTGTACTTGTGGAGACGGAGACTGCGGAGCCAGCTCGGGATGTCCTGCAAAAGGGTTGGGTCGGTCGGATCCTCAGGGGGCTTGGAGCTGCCTCGTCGTCCACGAGGGGATCGTCCACGAACCATATCAGAATGGTCTGACAAGTAACCTTCATGGCCGCCGACACCAAGCCCACCCAGGTTGACCGATGGTAGTCCGCTGCTCATCAGAGGCGAAGTTCCGTCATAAGCACTGAGGAAGCCGTTGTTCTGCGGTGATGTGAAGGGAGCCATATGCGGCAGCCCAGGCTGCATGGCGAGTCCAGGGGAGCTAGGCCTGGAGCGCTGACCACCAAGGTTCAAACTCTGCTGTGCCTGCAGAGCCATGAGCTGCTCACGGCTAAGTACCTGGCCATGTTCATTAATCATGACCACATTGGCATTGGGAAGATTGATTCCGGGCTGAGGGCCAGCAGAGATGGAATTTTGAGCATTCCCCGGCGTACCATCATTGGATCTGGTACGGCGGTATTTGCGAACATCGTCCAGGGCAAACCGATTGTTGACGGTTGAGAGAGCCGCGAGCTTCATAGCAGTTGCATTGGCAACCATATCCGCTTGCGTTCCGCCAGTGTTGGCTGCGTTGAAAGTACCGGTCATGGGCGTATTTACCATGGAAGCCCAGTTTCCACTGCCGGCAGTGTACGGGGAGAGCATAGGGAGATCTGCCGGGTTCTTCTCGGGAGCAGTAAGTGTCGTGCTCTGGATCGTGTTGTTGCTTGATAGCTGGGGACGCGGGGATCGAAGACCGCCTGATGGCGTCGGCTGCACAAACTGGCCCATGGGCGCCTGATTGGACGAATTCTTAGGACCAGTCTGGTCTGCGTTGCCGCCGCTGTTCCAAGGCGAAGAACCAGCAGGGCCAGCATCACGATTGTCTTGAGGTGCACTGATGGACGGAGCCGCCATCGAGGAGCGGGGATCCAGAGCAGCGCTGTTGCGGTTCGACGACGGAGGGTTGCCCGTCTGTTGAGTGAACTTGGCCTTCTCAGTGGCGATGGCAGCAGCAGCATCAGGGAACATGGCACTAATAGTAGACGGATCAAGCCCTGAGTGTCGCTTGTTGGCCGGCGCGATAACCGAGTTGCGTGACATGGAATTGCGAGCGGAATCGACATTCAACTTGTTCATCGCATCGCTGAGGCGGTTAGACATGGGATCTATGATCACGTTAGGAATCAGTCTAAACTTGAACCGGGTGACGTGGTGCCAGACACACCTTTGTCGAAGCTTGCAGGGGAGAGGACCCCTGACATGGGATGGTTCTTTCCCATCTGCTGGAGGACCTGGATGAAGAAGCGAATCTGGACCTGAGTCGTCTGCTGCAACAGAGCGTACAGAGCAGCCGTACGCTCCGCCTCGCTCAGGACACGAAACCATTGTTCGATAGCACTGAGCTCATCCTTGAAATCCTGATCAAGAGTAGCAGCGGCCATTTCCTCCAGCGTCGTCTCGTATTGATCAATGTCTGCGATCCACTGTTGTGCGATCTTGTCCTGCGAGTCAGACTCTGAGTTACCTGGGCCCATATTCTGCTGGGTCTGACCGTAGAAGTCAGAGGAGGGCCGGATGCGGCTTGATGGGGAAGAGCCAGAGAGGGCAGCCATGTCGGCCGATGCGCGAAGTGAATGCCCAGAGCCGACGGCCCTAGAAGAGGGAGGACGCAGCGTCGAGGCCGTGTTGGCCTCGGGGGTGCTGTTTCTGTTCCCAATGACGTGGTTTCCAGACATGTTGAGCATTATCAAAGTGTATAGGTTTCGGCGGGAGATGGGTTCGAAGAAGGCGATGCGCGCGGGTCTGAATCTGACGGCGGCAAGCAAAGATGGTACAAGAATCGTCTCTCGACTCCTGCAGTGACCGGCTGACCTCAAAGGAGCTTGGACTTGAAGTAAGGCAGCAAATTAGGGCATCTCTGCCAGGTGAAGAACAGCGCTGCAGACGTGTTAGCAAAGCAGTTCGTCGTCAAAGTAGCCACCCCGTTGTTGCGATGACCCGCCGATCTGGTACGACTTAGAGCCGCCAGCCGGGACTCGGGGAGGGGAGCGACGAGGCAGTCATACCGAGTAAACGATACAGCTGGGCAAAGAAGGGACGAAGTCTGCTTCCAGGCAGGCCACAGAAATCCTGATTAAATCCCGCCGCTGTAAAGTACGGACCGGCGTCCTCTAGCGATAGTCTCGTCAGAAGGACAAAGGGATGTCGGAGCAGGGCAGAGGCTGTTCGTGTTCTTCTTTGAATTGTGAAGGCCTCAGCCCCTGTGATTACATAAGGGGTGCCCGCCCACCGCCAAGGGCCAAGCAAGCGAACCGGCAAGCAAAAAGCCAGCGATCCCCGCCAATGAATGTTTCTGCCTGAGGCTTTCGAGACCGTGGGCGTGGCAGCGACAATGCAATGTTCTAGCTTGTCGGTACAGTAGTCGTCAGCAAGCATCGGTGGCAAGGGACCCAGGAATGGATTAGGGACTGGCCACCAGCCCTGGTATCGAATCGGGCGTTTTTGACAGCCTTCGCAGCCCGTCATCATACCATCGTATTGTAACATTAACGGTATACGAATGCTTCTGCTTCTGGATAGGGGCCCTGGCAATTGGTTTATAAACGGAATGCTCATAAGAACATGGAGTGTCTCTCGCACTAGTGAATATCGAGGCACGTTGGAGACAGCAATCCAGTCCACGCGGCTGACGAGCCACCATGACGGGTTCACACACTCATATCAAAAATAAAATAGAACATCACAAACAAGATCACCACAAAATGCACCAGCACTTGGGCCAAAGGTTTGGGCGGATGCGAGCCGCCTGATCGACTTCCATGTTCGACAAAACATAGCAACATCCTTGACTCGGGACCATCACAACGCTGTACGCCGGTATGTTTTCTCATCAGCTAACCGCATGGTATTTCCTTCATCCATTTGCGTAGCTTCTATCGTGTGTGCCGTAACCGAGCAGTGGGATTGCTCCAATATGACGCCTCCGTTTTTCCTTTGAAGATCTCTTAAGCAGTCTCGCGCTTGCCCTCCTTCAGCTCCTTCTGTAGAAGTCGTTAGCTCGCGAAATCGCACGCAAATAATCGCTTCGATCGGAGAGGCAGGCATACCAGGGCCTTCATGGTGCCGTGAAGAGCATGTCGGTGGTTTCGTCGGAACTTGGGGTCAGTGCCCTTGAGGGAGGGGTAACGAGAAGTCTTGGGCTTCTTGATACTGCGCAAGAGTCAGTCATAGACACATCGTTAAGTCGCAATATGGTAAATGTACCCGTTCCGGTGCGCCTTGCGCGACTGGTTGTGCTGCGAGGAGTTCTTTGACTCTGCAAAGTGTCAGCGATTCTGGATTCCACCATCAAAAGATGCTTGAGGCCTGCACATACTCGCCATTGCTGCTGTTTGTTTCCCTGTGTCGACGGAGAAGGATCACGAAGTTGCAGAGAAAGGCAGATTTGTGTGCGAATTCTAGACCCCAAGCCCTAGACGGAAAGTGTTGTGGGGCATGATGCTGACATAAGGCGGGTCAAGCTTGTGTTGAGCAGGGCATGCACGTGAGATGCTGCTTTCAGCAGGAGCCACTCAGAGTCAATAACAGTTAGAGCGCATACATACATTTGCAGGAAAATCTGGGGCGGAGTATTGTAAACTGTAACATCGACAGTTGTACATATTTACAATTATTCAATCTCTTCCTAGTGTTTCTCTATTTATATCTGAACTCAGAATCTAGACTTTACCCAAGCTACACGAGAGCACGATTCAAAATGTGCTTATCCGCTAACCAAGTGGACGGATTGCTCCCGTTCTTCTGAAGCAAAGGACGCAAATACAGCCATGCGTTTCTATTCCCGAAACCTATTCTCCCGAACACCGAAACAATTCCTGAAACTATTTAATTCGTCGTGGTCACTGGCTTGGCCGCGACGCTGTGTGCCGCCGCCGCCGCAGCTGTTGCTTCTGCGGTCTTGCTGAGTTTTTGAAGGCGGACAGACTTGATGTAACGAAGCAGGAGAATGAACAAGAGTTCCACTCTGTGAGGAAAACAGTTAGCTACCGACAAGGCTTTGGGTTCTCGACGCTGCTTACCTCTCCTTTGTTGTCATCAGAATACCTTGAACGAGGAGTCCCTTCAAGATCTGGGGCCCGATGCCCTTAAAAAGCCCCGATACACCCTCATGCTCGATAATGAACTTCATCACCTCCACGAAACTGCTGAAAGGCTTGCCGTTGCGAGCCGCAGGTGGCTTGGACTGAAGCCCGACCTTGGCCACGATCAGTGGCTGGGTAGCAATAGTCGCCAGGGCCTTGGACATGGCACCAAGGACTGTCGCTGGGTTAGAGCAGGTCGTGGCATGTGTTTCATATGGTAGACTTACAAAATGCTTCAGCAGGTTTCAGGTTGGTCTTGCCTGGGAAAAACACATCCTTGAGCCGCTCATAGGCGCCGTACGTGATTGCTGGGTTGACCACAAGCACCAGACTAGCCTTCAAGCCACGCCACAGACCCGACACACCATCTGGACCGTCAATCACCTCGCGCGCTGTGCCCAAGAGGCCCTTTCGATCCTCCTTCTTTGCTGTCTGTTGACGTGTTGTCACCACGGCGACAGGGATGGTGAAAATCTGGGCAATGGCTCCCGCGACGGCGCCCAGAGCAAGCTCAACAAGCGTCGAGGGGTGCGCATCGGCCCCGCGCGACTTCAAGTACAAGGTCCTGACGATCGTATACCAGTAAAAGTAGGCAAAGTTGGTTGATGCGACACCAATCAGTGAACCGCTCATGCCAGCGTATAGACCCTTGATTCCGTCATCGGCGGCGATGCGCGAAATCGCATCCCACGTGGATTTGTAGTGCTGGTCGTCCTCGGCGACGGGACCTTTGGTGGCATCGGGTCGGACCTGGACCTGAAGGCGAGTCTTGACACTGCGTAAAGGCTATATTAGTCGAGGCATCAACCTGCAACAAGACCAACTCACATGTCGAGAGGATACACCAGCGCGTTGGCGAGCACAGCACCAGTCGCTCCGGCCACGGCGCGGCCCCAGGGGGAAATGGTAGGCTTGGATTGCGCAGCCATGGCGGGCAGAGAACGGGCGAGAACTCTAGGCGGGCGACAGGCGGATGTGTTTCCTCGATCGACCAAGAAGCACAGTTGGCACCAGTGTCTGTCGCGAGGTCAGACTTGGACTGGGCGCTGGCATCATTATCAAAAGATAAAACGGTCCGCGACCGGTCCGGGGCCGAGGTTCAGATGGCACCGGTCTCGGCAAATCGGTGCCCCCACCCTACCCGTGACTGACCCGCAATAGGGACCTCGGTTAGTGACTTACGGAGCGAGCCCGCGGTTGTCGCAAAAACAGCTGGCTGAGGCATGGATGACGCTGAGAGAAAGAATGCGGACGAGGATCAACTCACAATGGTAAATGATGTCAGGTAATTGTCCATCCTTGTCATTTAAATCCCGTCCGGTTGGGTCATGTCGTCAGTTCTATCGCGGTTGAATTTGCGGGCTGTGTGTACCTTATCCAGCTAAGCTGCACAATCACATGGGTTTTGGTTCCCATCACCTAAGAAGTTCTTGTTAATTGCATAGCGATTGAATAACGCGAGACGGGAATCTCTAGCAGCTCAGATGCCAGCCATCTCTAAAAATGAAAGCAGGAGCTCCCCCACGAAGAAGATCAAGTGGAGACAAGGAAAGGGAGATGGGCGTGGCAGCTCAGCCAGCCATTGTCGGATCTCTGATGAGCGAACTGCCCCACCGCGGGGTTCCCTAGCCTCCAGCCTGATCTCAACTCAGAGCGTCAAACTGAGCTTTCATAGTGAGCAACTGGACGCCATGGTTCAGTAGAACGGCGATGGAGAGGAGAGCTCAGGTACGTCCAGGTCATCTAGACTAGCTGTTTTAGCTGCTCAGTGCTACGGCTACTACCCCCAACTGCTGGTGTGACTAGCATCGGGATGGCTTCATCATTCGACTAACCCAGCATTTTTAGGCCGCTGAGTCTCTCATCGTAACATCGAGCGGCCAAGCGGCCCTCGATCATGCCATCCGTGCGGCCGACTTGTACATGCGAGCCGCTGGCGAGGCCGGTACCAAGAAAGAGGCCACGCGCCTACGGTTGAAATGCCAACAGCTCATCACTCAGGCCGAGAGTCTCAAGGCTGCACTCACTGGCCGCAAGCCTGCTCAACCCCCCAGTCTTCTCCAGCAAACCTCACGGCTTCACGGGAATTACTTCCCTCCCTGGTCCGCCGATCCCGCCGAGAAAGACTTCCAGCTCTCTCCGGGTGATGAGCCCTTCACGTAGGGCTTTTTGTCCCCCCAAGTCTTGCGATCGACTACCGCTGACTCGAACCTTCAGCGACGATGCTGCGTTTACACTGTCACCTAGGCAAGAAGCTACCTTTGGTGGCTGGATGCGTCCACGGGATCTTTACGAGGACCCCGAAGCTGATGACGACGCTTTTATGAACTCGGGGAGTGGCTGTGATCTTGTTCAAGACATGACCACCGATTGCTCCGTCGTTGCCAGTCTTTGCGCCGCCATGCGCATCTTGACAGGTCGAAACTCGGTAAAACCAGAGCAATTCCGATTCCAGCTCACTGCAAGCCGACTAACTTGACCAGGTTCTCTCCTCTATCTTGTACCCCTTTAACAAGGCAAAGGGTGCCCCGAAATTTTCTGCCTCTGGTAAGTATATTCTTCGGCTACACTTCAACGGGTGCTTCCGTCGCGTCGTTATCGACGAGCGTCTTCCGGCATCCACTACAGATCGAACTCTCTTTGTCGTTGACCGACGCAACCCTCGTCTAATCTGGCCTGCACTTTTGGAAAAGGCCTATCTCAAAGTGAGAGGTGGATACGACTTTCCCGGAAGCAACTCAGGCACTGACTTGTGGGTGCTCACTGGATGGATTCCAGAGCAGATCTTCCTCCAGAGGTTAGCACGATCCTGCAACACGGGTTCCTCTCCAACATGTCTATTGCTCTTTTCACACAAAGTCTAGTGAGGTCCACTGCACTTACACCTTCTTTTCCAGGGAAGATCTAGAGATCGATGCAGTCTGGAGGAGAATAAAAGCAGCGCACGACTCCGAGAATGTCGTCGTTACCCTAGGCACAGGGCGTATTTCCGCCGAAGAGGAAGATATCCTAGGTCTGATCGGAGAACACGACTATGCCGTCATGAACCTCGAGGTGGTTGGGGACAGCCGAAGACTCTTGGTAAAGAACCCCTGGTGCAACGGACCGGTTTGGAGAGGGGGTGATTCTCGCCCGTTACAGGCCCACGATTCCGTATTGGAGCCGACTGGCCCCAAGTCCGCAAACTCTCCCCTCGCCGCTGGCTCATTCTGGATGTCTCTTGAGGATGTCCTGCAGCACTTTGAATCCATGTACCTCAACTGGAACCCCGAGCTGTTCCCCCAACGCCAGGATCACCACTTCACTTGGCGGATGCCCTCTCCAAAGCTAGCTGCGTCATTGGTACGCAATCCGCAATATTCACTTCAGTCTCCCAACGGCGGACCGGTTTGGATTCTTGTAAGTCGGCACTTCATGGATGCCGAGCTGGAAATTGCACGAACCAGGACCGACACCATGGCAGCAGTCTCCGGCCAGTTGGGATTCATGAGCATCCTCGTCTTTGACAACAATGGCCGCAGAGTGCAAGTAAGCGACAACGACGTATATCGTGGGCCGTATGTGGACTCCCCACAAACCCTCGCCCGACTCGACACGAGCCCGATGAAGCGGTACACGATCGTCATTGATCAGCACGAGTTTCCACTACCCGAGTACACCCTCACCCTCTCTCTCTTCTCGCAAGACCCGCTCAAGGTGGAGGAGGCCCAGGATGCCATGTCGCACTCGAAAGAGGTCACGGGCTCTTGGACGAGACGAACAGCAGGTGGCAGCGCAGCATGCACGACATACCTCATGAATCCCCAGTTCAAGCTATCGCTCGCCCGAGCAAGCCCATTGTCCATCCTTCTTTCGACCGATATGCAGGACGTTCACGTACATGTCGACCTGGTGTGGGCCCAGGGTAAACGAGTACAGACGCTCAAGGCCCGCGATATCACAGGTTCATCCGGCGAGTATCGCAGGGGCTGTGCGGTGGCCGACATCGCCCACGTTGACGCCGGAGTGTACACTGTAGTATGCTCGACGTTTGACGCAGGGCAGCTCGCCGAATTCGTCCTCAGAGTCTCGTCCACGGTCCCAGTAACGCTTGAGCCCGTCCCCGCAGACGCTGCCGGAAGATTACGCAAGACACTGAGTCCATTCAAGCTTTCCGATGGGGAAGAGGTTAGGCGGGCGCAGCTGTCAGCGTCGTGGTTGACTCGGATGAGCGTAACGGCACGAAGCGTCATTGAACCAGGCCTGGACTCGAGCAGCCGTCCCTCATCCACACTCGTGATCCGACTCTCGGTAGTGCACGGTTGGGACCCAGAACGAAGGGTTGTCGCGGCCTCGGGCGAGGGTGAATATCAAGAACTCAAGTCAATGGTTCGAACGCCTGAGCTCGACATGGAACCGTCACGGATACATCGAGAGGGAATGTGGCTGGTTGTTGAGAGCCTGGGCACACACCA
>JABFFE010000706.1:0-15932 GCA_013623625.1 Fusarium setosum | reverse complement strand
TGCTGATCGCCTACACGCTCTACTCGCTGGTCCTCGCCCTCGTCAACAACTCGATCGCCGAAATGAATACATATATGCCCGTGGCCGGTGGCTTTGTCCGCCTGGCTGGATACTGGGTTGATGATGCGCTGGGCTTCGTGGCTGGCTGGAACTTCTTCCTCTACGAGGCCCTGATCATCCCGTTTGAGATTACCGCCCTGACTTTTGTCATTTCCTTCTGGAATGAGAATGTCACCTCGGCTGGCCCTACGGCTGGTGTTTGCGCTGCTGTCATTGTCTGCTATGGGTAGGACTTGCCTTTGACTGTGTTTCGGCCTTGTACTGACACTGTGTTTGCAGCCTCATCAACGTCCTCGCCGTGCGCTTCTATGGAGAAGCCGAATTCTGGCTCTCTGGAGGCAAACTCATCCTCATCTTTATTCTCTTTGCATTTACCTTTGTCACAATGGTTGGCGGTAATCCTAAGCATGATGCGTGAGAATAATCTTTCTTAACTAGTTTGTGAATAGTCAAGAAGCTGACAGAAGATAGTTACGGTTTCCGGCACTTCTCAAACCCTGGGTCCTTTGCGACATACCTCAGCACAGGGGACAAGGGCCGGTTCGAAGGCTTCCTGGCCGCCCTCTTCAGCGCCTCCTTCACCGTCGTCGGACCCGAGTACATCTCAATGGTGTCTGCCGAGGCTCAGCGCCCTAGCATCTTCATCAAGTCGGCCTTCAAGACCGTCTACTACCGATTCTGCATCTTCTTCATCTTCGGTGCCCTGGCCGTCGGCATCGTTTGCGCTTACAACGACCCGGCTCTCGTCGCCATCTACTTTGGAACTGCTGGCTCCGGCAGCGCTGCCGCCTCTCCCTACGTCATTGCCATGACGAACCTCGGCGTCAAGGGTCTGCCTCACCTGGTCAACTTCTTGATCCTCACCTCCATCTTCTCTGCCGGAAACACCTACACCTATGCCGCCACCCGAGCCCTCTATGCGCTTGCTCTGGAAGGCCGCGCCCCTCGGTTCCTGCGATACTGCAACAAGAGCGGTATTCCCATCTACTGCTTCTGCATTGTCATGTGCTTCCCCTTCCTCTCCTTCCTTCAGGTCGCCGGCGGTTCGGCCAAGGTCCTGGGTTGGTTCGTCAGCATCGTCACCGGCGGCGGCTTGATCAGCTTCATGGTCATGTCCATCACCTTCATCAACTACTACAAGGCTTGCGTGGCGCAGGGCGTCGACCGAAAGACCGAGCGACCCTACTACGGATACTTCCAGCCCTACGGTGCTTACATTGCTCTGTCCATTCAGACCCTCATCGTTCTCACTTACGGATACTACGCCTTTAGGCCTAAGTGGGACGTCGAGACCTTTTTCCAGAACTACTCCATGCAGATCCTGGCTGTCATTCTGTTTACCGGTTGGAAGATCATCAAGAAGACTCGATACATCCGACCTCATGAGGTGGATTTGGTTTGGGAGCGACCCCAGATCGAAGCCTACGAGGCCACCTTTACTGAGCCTCCAGTAGGCTTCTGGACTGAGATGCTCCAAATGGTGGGGTTCCGAAGGAATAAGAAGGCTCAGGTTGAGGCCTGAGTTCCCCTCAGTGTTCTGTACATGTTTTATACGTGGAACTCTTTAGAAAGAAGATGCAGCGAGCCGAGCAATTGGCAACGCTAGAATTCTTGACAGAGATTTATAGTAATTATTGATACCATGTGACAACCGCAGCTTTGATCCTATCGTGACTGTATCCTAAAGCGCGAACACAGTTACCGTCCAGCAGGCTGATAGCCAGGCTGATACCAATGATGAATGGACCCAGGCCGAGGTAAACGCAGAACTGGAGTTGCATGTGCTCAAGTCGAGCCGGACGCGCCCGAAACGTTGGCCGGAGTGCTCCGCGCCGACGGGTGTCTCCATAGAGTCTATTCCTATTAGACTTGGGCTGTCCAGGCGCGCGATGCCCGAAAAGAACGTGGCTGCCCGTTACGAGGGTTTCCAGCCGCTGACGAGCCGCGTGCATCTGGATCGTCCCGCGTCGCGGCGATCGACGAGGTCTGCAGGGCCGTATTCGAGCATAACGTGGACGTTAATGACACCCTGGCAATGTGGAGGCTGCTGAGCAACTTTTATGATTGTTTGAGTGATAATTGATCTGATCCAATCTTTAGAATTGGGTAGAGCAGTGACGAGGAGTGTGTGATGGATGATCAGATTGATGAGTTGGCGCTAGAATGTTCTGGTCCGTGAGATGATGTCTATAGGAGATGGTCTAAGATTTCTATAGATATAGTCTAAGATTTCTCCAAGGATAGTCCAAGGCTTGAACGAGGAGTGTGCGAGAGGCGGGCCCGTAGAACTATGCGCTACTCTTCAACTTGCAAGTGTTGGTCAGTCTGCATCTTCAATTTGACACAGCCCTAGGCATACCCCATTTAATGAATCGAAGGAGCTCACGCCAGGCCACTTTTCGGGGACGACCCTAGTGGTGAGAGGCGAGACATGTTCCTCCATGGGCATTGCGGCCGTGAGGAAGAGTGTGAAGTGAGGGCGACGGTGAGTCCAGAGTATCGAGTCTCACTACCATCTTGAGCATGGAATGTAGTCGCCCAAAGTGCTACCTTCTCATTAACTGGTCTAGGGCAAAGATAATGTTACCCAATAGCATTTTAATTTTTACGTCTAGCTTGTCTACATCTCAATCACAGCCTTGCTCGGGGTTCCTTGTCGGTACCCTCAATCTTCTCAAGTGTCTGGAGGAACGCGCCCTCAACATCATGCTCACTGATCCACGACGGATCAATCCTCTGACGCACCCGCTCTCGGAGCTGCTCATCCGTTTCATACTTGGCCTGTTCAATGTTGCCCCTCTGCCGGGTCAAGTTCTTGTGGACAACTCCCAGAAGCCTGTCGACGTGTGGCTTGCGAGTGGCTTCGTAGAGTTTAAAGACCTCTGCAATCTGTGCCTTTGTAGGCTTTGCCGTTGATGATGCTGGCCAGACGTGGTTGAGAGCGCGCTGAAGGGCGTAGGCGTCGTCGATGGCGAGAGAACCTCCTGCGGCAAAGGCACCGCCGTGGGTGTGCGCGGCATCACCGACGAGGGCTACACGGTTGGAGAAGGACCATGTGTCGAGAGCTGCACCTGCAAAGTTGGGGAATAGTCGGATATACGGGGCTGCATCAATGAAAGCCCGGACAGTTGGGTTCCAGTCCTATGGACAGCCATTAGTACCGACCAAGTCGCATCGGTAGTGTCAATGTTTGACACCTAGCTTACCTTGTATATCTCCTTGAACTGCTCAAGGCTTCCAAGTTCGTTCCAGTCCGCAGCTTTCCCGGGAGCGTTGGGATCAGCAGGGTCTGCGTGGAAACCTCCTACGGTTGTGAAGAGACCCTTGCCTATCGTACAATGGTTAGTCAAGATGTGCCTCCTGGATAGAGAGTCGTCTTACCTAGATGAGAGTGGAAGAAGGTGTTGCCATGGCCGATCTAATTCAAATGTGAGTTTGTGGACCCAAGCAGATAATAAGGTCCATCTTCAGAACTCAGAAGGCGTCTTTGGCACTCACCCAATGGGCTGCATCTTGAGGAAAGTCAAGATCCCCCAGACGAGATGCTTCATATGTGGCACGGAGTGCAACCCATCCACTCCAGCGAAGCTCGTGGTTTGGAACAAATGCTTTACGCACACTCTATAGTTTTCGTTAGTAAGGATAATAATGGATTATTGGAATCCTCTCATACTGAACGAATGCCATCTGCCCCAATGACAATATCTGCCTTTGCCGTTGACCCATCGGAAAAGTAAAGGGTGGCACCAGTGTCAGGATCAGCCTTGACATCAACAGTCGTCTTGTTGAGGTGGATGATTTCGCTAGGGAGGTTCTCAAGCAGAGCCTGGTGAAGATGGGCCCGGTGGAATCGCGCGGTAAAGTGCTTCTTGGTCTTGACCGTGTGGTGCACGTCGGCGTCGATGACCTCACCCGTCTTCCAGTGCCGGTATATCATGGGGTTCTCTGACTTTTGCCGCTGGGAGACTCCCTCTGCGAGGGCATTCTCGACTCCGAGCCTCTCGAGAGACCGGAGGCCATTGGGTCCTAGAGCAATACTCGCGCCAATCTCCTTGAACTCTGGGGCTCGCTCGTAGACTTGGACGCTGACTCCTGGGTGTCTGAGGAGGGCGATTGCGGTAATAAGGCCGGCAATGCCTCCTCCGGCGATTGCGACTTCGAATTTGGTGCTTGTTGAGACGGCTTCTTGGCCGGCACTAGTATTGGTGGCCATGGTGTGGATTACTTGAACGAGGTTATTTTTCTTCTTCTTCTATGGTCAGCACATCAGAAAGACCTCAGAAAGAAAAATACTCGAGGTTAAGTATCATCAGTCTGAAGAAGTAATTCCTAAGCAGTCGGAGCAGCTCCGATGCTATCCCTAGCACGCCATCCGTAATCCCCGCCTATTCCCCACGCAGGCCTAGTAACCGGAGCAGACGGCCAATACAGACAAGAGATTCCAGCGATAGAGACAATGATGCCATCTCTGTCGTCAATGATGAAGACCGAAATCGCAGGGCGCCCGATCCTTTGTCAATGAACCTCTCATTATTGGTCTAGGCTGAAGCTGGAGGTTTATCTAACTCAACCCTTATTGGCTGTATTTAACTGAACATTCGATTTTTACACTTGCTAAGCCTATAAGTGATAGAGAATCTGTCACGCGGCTGAAAGACTACATGTACCGGGCCGGTCCATTACCATCTGCCGGCCCGAATCTGAATTCTTAGCAAAGCCTGAGACTGATAGATAGATAAGCGGATGGTTGTTCCGGCGATGAGCTGATGCACCCAGAAGGGTTATATCAATAAAGGATATTATGCTATATAGTATAAAGTTGATTCTAAATTCCTAGTTAATAAAGATATAATAATCCTTCACCTATATATTTCCTCTAATTTACTAAGTAGCAAGATAAGAGATTTTAATAATAAATATATAAAAAGAATTATAAGTAAGGAGAAGATTACTCTATATTATCTTAAGTAGCTTATAAATTATATCTATTCTCTTAATGTAGATTAATTTAAATACCATCTCACGAGCTCTAAGTAATTAAGACGATAATTTTCCATTCTAACCTTCTTTACCCAAACCGAGTATTGAGAAACTACGTAAGGTGCTTAGGTATAGCAGTAGTAAGAAGATAAATCCTATTTTAATTTCCTCTCTACTACGTACAAACATATGGTATAGGTGTTCCGTCTGACAATAGTCGGAACTCACATCTCTCTGGCCAGCTTACTGCGAGCCCTGAGTTTATGCCCATACTTGAACATGACAAATGGAATCAAACTCAACCCAGTACCAAACAACGCCAAAATAAGCCCAGCATACTGGCTCCCCACGTTATGAAAGAATGCATTGGCAAACAGCGGCGTGACTGCCCCCAGCGTATTCCTCATCAGTCCCTGTCCGGCAATAGCAGACGAAGCACTCTCGCCGTAGCAGTCGGCAGTGTAGCTATATGTGCTCTCAAACACAAAGTAGATTCCGAATGCTATGGGAGCAAGCCCGATCACTGGGCCAACCCAGGACAAGAAGGCGTACTGGGTGAAGCTGTAGATGAAGAGGCCGATGGGGAGAAAGACGGCGCCGAACATTGCTCCGTAAAGGCGTGCTTCGGGTGTGACCTTGACATTAGGGTCTGAGACGAGACGATCAAACTTTTGCATCTGCAAATGATGCGCCAGCCATCCGAGTGTTGTCCCAACGCAGAGTGAGATGTATGGCAGACCGCTTATACCTTCAGACCATCCATGCTTCTCAGTGAAGGTGATTGGGATCACGGAGAGAAACAGAAAGACGACAGCCCAACAGAAAGCGATCCAGAGACCAAAGGCAAAGACTACCGGTTCCGTCACCAACATGTGCATGGCTTTGACCGAGCTTGCTTTCAGCATGGACTGCAGGCTTGGGGTCAAGATATCACCTGCTGACACGTATCGCTCATCGCCAGTAGCCTTGCGTAGCATCTTGGCGCGTTTATGAAGTGCAACGCCGCCACGAGTCTCGGGAAAGAAGAAGAAAATTGCCAAGAGCAATGGGACATTGGCTAGGCCTTGGATACCCTCGATCCAGCGCCATCCAATGGCCTGATCAATGAACCCGGCATAGATGGGGGCGGCGACAGTTCCAAAGATGGCGACAAAACTGAACATGGCCATTGGACGACTCCGATGATGGGGCTCATACATGTCGTCGAATGTGCCACCAACTAGAATGGTGCCTACGCAGCCAAAGAGGCCGAGCAACAGTCGAAGGCCGATAATTGTGTCAATATTCCCTGCAAGAGCGAGACCAATGAATAGCAACGAGAAGCACAGGAATGACCCTGCGTAGACGACCTTGCGACCGACCAGTTCGCAAAAAGGGGCTAGGACCATGGGTGCTACTGCGCAACTGATATTGAAGGTGAAGAGACCAAGCTGGCCTTGAGTGTTGGAGGCATTGAGGTCGGCAACCATGCTGCTTATGCCGGAGCTGTATGCCGTTGTTGCGAGGCCGATAAAGAGGGTCATGAGGTTGAGGATGGTCGAGATGGAGCGCTTATACCAGGGGTTCCAGTTGAACGGATTCTCCTTGTCACCCGTGGCGAATCCCAGGACGATGTATTCCTTTCCATTCTCATTGATTAACTCGGTGAGAGTGAGAGGCAAATCGACGTCGACTGTCTTGATGGGGCCAAAGTCGGAGTCGATTTGCTTGTTGCTGCTGTCGATGTATTTCCCGCCAACGATGCGCCCGGCCAGTGGCTCGCCCTTTTCATTCTTTAGGACTTCCACATCGGTCGTCTCGGGGTCGGAATGTTCTTTGTTCTTGGTGCTGTTGGCTCTCGATGGGACGGCCGTTGAATCACGTCGTGATGGAAGAGCTGTCGAGTTTCGTCTCGTTGTATCGACCCAGGAATTTGCCCTTGAGTTGGCAAAGAAGCTCGTAGGTCTGGATGCTGAAGGGGAGCCTAGGGGCGAGGTCGGCCTCGATGACGGGGCTGAGAAGGATGGGAGATAATTCGACATGGCGGAGAGGTGTGATGGGCAAGGATTGACTGGAGGGATACACAGGGGCAGGTTGAGCAAGGGATTTGTATTTATTATTCAGGCCTGTTATGATGACATCGTTTGCCTTCTGTTCCCACTCTCTTATCATGGCACGTTCCTCATCGTCGAACTTGTCTGGCTGTCAAGGTGGAGCTGTGGTGTTTGGTCCACTATACGACCATGAAGCCGCCGAGGTTCTGTGGGTTGAGGACTGCTTTCCCATGGTTTGAAGTGACAATAGGGATCGAAATATCTCTAGTCGTAGCCATCCCGTCTGCATGTTTACATGTAACCTTTTAAGCAGTTCCATCTCATATAACAACCTTGTTAAAGAAAATATGCACATATCTTATCAACGTTGACCTATAGTTCTAGAGACAGAGCCGCGGTGGCATCTCGGAGCTAAATCTGGACTAGACAAGACGGCGGAGGAGCCGGGAGCGCCGGGGAGGGTCTCGGGCCGAGAACTATGACGTCGAGGTGTGAGAAATTGGCGATATCTGGATTTTTGCTGTCTATGATTGGCCTCTAGAAAACTTTATTTCTAACCAAGAACGGTTTTCTAAACAATTCCTGTAAAAACCAGAGTGGGACTGGGCACCTAGTTATGTTTCAATTCTTCGACCCGGACCCTGAAGACAGGACGCAGGGGAAAAACGTTTATAACCAATATTACTCAGTACGGCGAGTGGCTAAGGGTAGCAATAACTCTAAATTCTACCAACCAAAGGTCTCGGTATGTAAACTGACTTGCTTGGCCTCCCCCTTCAACACTCTTGTTTGAAGCGAGGCCGCAGCATTGCTCAGATCTATCTTTAAGCTTTCAGGGCCACATCCAAGGACCAAAATTCTTCCACCCTCCACAAGTCCTGGAATAAGCTCCTTCATAACTGGTCGTTGACCAACATGAGCTGTAGCTAACAATTGCCTCCAGCCATCGTCATCCGAGCCAGCACTGACTGCATCAACCTCGACGTCTTTGCCCTTCAAGTCTACAGCAGGGGGGTCCTTTTCAGTCTCTCCAGTGATCCAGATGTCCAAGTTGACAGATCCGGGGGCCAAGGACTTGCATGCTGCTTCCAGCTCGGCACTGCACCAGGTCAACGACTCCTTGCGCCTCATCACCCACACAAACTTGACCTTCTTGACAGAGCTGTGGCCTGACGCGATAGAGCGGGACAGATGTTGTAGATGAGGAAGCATGCCTGCAAAACCGCCACCGCCAGCCACGAGGATAACCGTGTCATATCTCGTTTCTGACCTGGGACGGATGATGGTGCCGTAGGGTCCGTCCACAGTTGCGGAGAGGCTCTTGGTGGAGCTGGCGATCTTGGCAGTCAGGCCTCGTTGCGGACGGATGTAAAAGACCATTTTTGTTGAGTCCAAGCTCTTCTCGTTTGGTAAACAGGCGATGGTGAATGGGTGGTTATCCAGAGGCTGAAGCGACAGGAATTTCAGAAAGACGTGCTGTCCCGGCTCCCATCGCCATTTCCCATGCACGTCCATCTCGAGCTTGACCATCCCTTCTTTGAGCTTCGTGAGTGTCACTGGAGCTTGATGGAACCACTCATCCCGGATGGGAAACGTGGTATTCTTGCCAAATATTCTGATCAGCAGCTGGGTCAGGAATATGGCGAGCGTGGCCCACAGATACGCCCAGCTGTCGCCCAAGTTATTGGCATGCCAGAAGCACAAGCCCAGGTACACGATACTAATTAGAAGGTGTATCTGAACAAAGACTTCGTAGGCGAGCCTCCTTAGCCAGGGCAGAGACAAAAGACACAGGCCGACGAGCATCCCGAGCGGGGGCGTGCCGGTGAACTCTAGGCCACCGGGTCGATAATATCGGGCACGGAGCCCGGCCCAACCTCCTTCGCGGTAGGGTTGGACGAGAAAGGGGATGGTGTGGATGACGGAGACGTAGAGCATGATGTAGGCCGTGTGGCGATGAAAGACGTTGAGCTTTTCGTGGCCGAGACCTGTGAGGAGAGTAATGATGTTGACCTTGATCTGTTAGCTAATGCCCATTCTAAGATGCATGATGGAAAGTTGAAGGAGTAATGAAATTAGATTACCTTTCCTGCTGATGCAAACGTCAAGGGGATCAAAGCAAACGCTATCAAGCCAGTGCGGACACCCAGAGGAGGACTGCCATAGCCTCTTCGTGCGCGATAGTAGGGATGCACGGCGAAGGCCATGATGGTGGTGGCAAGCCAGCCTGATAGAACAAGAAGAGACACACCGGCGGATGGAATACCAAGACTTTCCGCAAATCTCCCCTTGACTCTCCTGTAGCTGACCCATCGCATGGCAGCCAGGGCCTTGTCCAGCGGGTTAGGCCGTTGCTTGGCGGCATTCTTCCGTGAAAAGACTGAAAAGAAGAAGAATGCCGAGTAACAGGCGATGAAGATGGCGAATATCCACATGGTCCAGTGGCCGTACTTGAACTGCAGAGTGTACGGCACAGCTGCTTGGGAGGCGGCGTGGGCAGCCTTAAAGGCGACACACGAGTCATTGTTGCAGCGGGAGTCGGAGAGGGGGAGTTTCTTGAACCAGTCCGCCACGGGAGCTGTCGAAGAGTGCATAGACATGTTGGATGTGTTTTCACCATTCGAGGTCTATGTCTTAGGAGGATGGTTGAGGGTCTTTGTGGTGATAGAGAACTGCCAGGTCAGAAGCAACGGTTTATTGAAGGAATGTTCAAGTTTCTTATATACGCGACTAAATAACCGCCTCTAGGGACTAGGCTAGATTGTCACTGAAGTTGCCGTCAATCCGACTTGTCGCACCACGCTTGATGCTATATCGCCGTACATGATATAGGAGGACATGTTGTCAATAATAACTTGTTCACAGGGTACCTGAGTGACATACGAGTATGGCCTTTAGGGTAGAGTCACTCAGTAACTGGAGATCACTTGACTATAGGTTCCACCCTAACTTGCCTAGATAGGTCTGAAATCCGAGAACTTGCTCATATTGACGCAGAGTGTGGGGGGTCAACCACTGAAAGACGGTTTATTCAACATGACACCCGTTTATTAATATTCGTATAAAATACTTCCTTGAGAGTCAATACGCCTCGACCATCCGGTCGGCTCCACCTGATTGAACTGCATGCTGGAGTTGCCTTGGCATGAACTTGGCTTGCATATTGATGATCCAACTCAGTCCTATAGGATTCGGACTCTGTTAGTTTGTATATCGTTGTATCTCTTGGTCAATGGGATATACGTGCTTGGCTTAACGGCTACTGAAAGAGACAAGAGTGCCCTATAACGACACCACCAACGAGAATGTTTGATCCGGAGCATTCCAGAGGTCGAGACGGCTCCATCAAGGTGTGTGGGCCTATACTTGCTCACGCCTACTGCACAAGCGAGAAGACTGTCACGGTAGAGGCGGGTCCTAGTAGCCCCGTGCAGGGGATCCTTGATGCTACTCTACCAGCCTCTTGGCATCTGGAGGACCAAGATTACAGTTTTGTGAGCAAAAGGGCCTTATGAGTTGTAAATGCACCTAATTCAACTGGCTTGGGTGCTGAGAGTAGCCACCAGTTCCAAAGCTTCACAGGTCGCTGTCCACTCCCTGATTCACAATGAGACCGCCAAGTGTAGACGCTAGGCCACAAATAAACTTTCTCATATGCTATTTAATACACTAATAGTCTCTAGGGCCGAGTCCCAGAGCCGCCAAACTTTAGCTCAACTGTACTTGGACGGAGCTTAGTCCAAGGTTCGCTCATGTCCTCCACTCACAAAGCCTTGCCGTTATAGCCGCCCTAGTAAAGAATGCACGTCAACAATCAGATTCCCTCTCTAGTCTTCCTTCTTCAAGTTCACTCTATAACCAGCAAGCTCCAATCCAGTAGCCACCTTGCCGTCCTTACCCTTGGACTCGGTAAAGATAAAGTGATCCTGGGACAAGAGCTGGTACACAATCCTGTCCAACGAGGCCCAGGTATTGCATCCAGCATCAAGCCAAGGGTACGCCTTGTCCGCCTCCTCAATCTCCTCCGGAGTGCCGACCGTAGACACAGACCTCCAGGAAGACTGGTCGTCAGTCTGCAGCGTGGTTGGGTATAGCCGGAAGCGGACGAGTTCCTTACCGGGACTGACCGGCGTCAAGCTTACCTCAAGCCACGTCCTGATGATGTCCACGCCGCGGACTGTCCAGTTGGTGATGGAAAGGCCGGGTTCGTCATCGATCGAGAGTGTCAAGGTCGAGTTGGTTTCCTCATCCGAGTACGTGCCCGCATACGTCTTTTCGTTCTCATCCTTTCCGGCCTCCTCGATGGCGGGGAGCAGAGGGGCCATGACATCCGCAAAGACTCTCTGGAGAAGCATGCCGTCGACTTCTGGTCCGCCGCCCAGGACTGTAACCACAATGTCATAGTCTGGGATCACGATGAGCAACGAGTGGTATGAGATGACATCACCGGCCTTGGTGTAAAACTCGATGAGACGGCCGTCCTTTGTCACGTTGTTGGAGCGGAAGATCTCCCAGACTTCGCCGACGAGGATTCCCTGCGAGGAAGTCGACGTGGTGGGCTTCATCCATTTTCTCGTGTCTGCCGCGCTGAGGAGGTCGTTGCGAAGAAGAGCGTCTCCAAAGGCGTGGAGGTCATTGATGGTAGAATAGTAGTTTCCGGCCCTGAGAGGATGTGAGTATTCGAGTTGATGTAGTTTTAAGGGCCGGGAGCTTACGGGCCCTGGAAACCAAAGCTTGCATTCCACCACTCGTCATGATAGGGGATGAAGCCGATGGAGTCATCCTTGGGCTTTTCGGCAAACGTGTTTTTCATCCCGGTGGGCTCCCAGATGTGCTTCTCGATGAATTCTGCAGAGGGCATGCCGCTGACCTTTTCGATGATCAAGCCTAGCACAACCCATCCCACGTTGGAGTAGACCGTGTTGGGCGAAAACGGCGCGTAGACGGGGGGTCTCCCGCCGAAGCGTTCCCAGAAGACTAAGAATGTGTAAGCCATGGATTAAATAACTGTAATTGAAGAATTACGCACCCGACTCCTTGCAGGGCGGAATCCCGAGAAAGCCAGAACAGTTGAGGTTCTTGGACACGTCATCGGCAGGGAAGCCAAAGGCCGTCCAGTTACCAAAAGACTCGATATCCGTCACCACTATCCACAGTCAGTATGATATCAAAAGACATTGGTGTTGCCGAGTGCTCACTGTCAGCAGGAATTCCTCCTAGATGAGATGCCAAAGCCCGGATGGTGATGTCATCCCAGTCGGTAGTCCAGATGGCATTCTGCTCCCGAGCTTGTTTGTTGAGAGCCCGTAGTTCCGGCAGATACTTGGTGACCCTGTCGTCCATGGAGACATTTTTGAGCTTCAGGATGGCCAGGACGGGAAACACCTTTGACAAGCTCGCGATCCGAAAGACGGTGTCCGAGTCGACTTTTGGCTTGCTTCGGGGGTCGAGCTCGGGGGGCGTGTATGCAAACTCGTACATGAGCTTGTCTTCGTGGATCGACTTGACGCCGACCGCCAGCGCCGATTCATTGAATGAGGCGGTGGTGTTTTCCAGCTTTTTCTGGACCGCGGCTATGGCGTCGGGGATGCTCGAATGGGTGCTTGGGTGTTTGGGAGCGTGGAGGACTGGTCCTAGAGGTGGACAGTGTCCGCCACGAGCTGCTGCGAGGGAGCTCTCGGCATAGGTTAGTAGGGTAAGGGAGAGGTAGTGCTGGAACCTCATTTCGGATCGAGTTTTAAAGGGATTGGAAAAGGTAGAGATGAGTGTGTAAGTGATGGTGGAGTTTGGATTGCATAGTTCCTTCCGAGTCCTTTTATCATAAAGGAGTTGCATACCATGTCGCTTAACATCAAGTTAATGGTGTACCCGTCCTCTGGAATCGTACGTCAGCCCTGTGGCTGATATCAAATCATACCATTAAGTTGTGAAACCCTTGAATTGGAATGTGACACCTTCACCGATGGGCCAATATAAAATGTCGCTACACGAGAATGAATCAGGCTCTGATCTACTAGCAGGGTACCTTTGCTGTTGCTGAAAGTTCGTCCACAAATCGATCTCAATGGCGAGGGCACGGGCCAGGACCCAAGACTTCTTTCGGATAACCTTCTGGCTGGGCGTAAGCATGGTGCAACGTCAGCCCTGCGCCTTTGATGAGGTGGTAATGACAAGAGACAAACAGGCTTGGTTTGTCTTCTGCCCGTAATCTATCGCAGCCATCCTACCGGTACCCCCCATGTGATTTCCAAAGTAGATGCAGGTTTCGTCTCGTTGGCAAAGGATCGCCAATGCTACATTGTTTCGTTGGTTCAATTCGACAATGGGATGCCATGCCCAAGACCGTAAGCGCTATTCCGGGCTGAGCAACCTCTTCCGCTCAGCCCTTTCGGCTTTGGCCGGATGGTACCCGGCTGTTTGCAAATCTTGACCTCAAAACCCATTGTGACTTGGTGAGATATTCGTAATTACAGTTGTTTGGCGAAACTGCGCCATTTGTGTGGTGGCATTCTTTCCAGAGCCTTGCCTACATGTTTTGAGGCATGAATCGATCATGATCTGGCGGGGATTACGAGGCTTCCTCGTCATCCACGTGGCTGGGTTTAAAGTACAGCTGAGGAGAATCCTTGCTCTGGGGTTTCTGGATGTTAATTGCGAGCCGGCCAATCAGCCAACGTTGTAGGTCATGCAATGTGGGTTGCATTATACCTCGCCATTGGGGATAATAAACTGCCCGGATGGGTAGATAGAAGATTGCGTCATGCTTATGTTGTTCAGGCATGGCATCTATCAAGTCGAGCTTTGCTCGTAGACATCAAATCTGCCTAGCAAAGTCCTAGGACGAAGAGATCGGCCTACCTGAACACGTAATTGTATATTTACGTTATCACGCAGCTAAACAACATTCCACGTCTTTTCTTTTCTATGTAGTCTTGTCTCAGTTATTCCGTCAACGTATATGTAAATTAGAGAAACTTCTCATCTTCTTTTTGGGATGAACAGTTGCAGTAATAGATAATAACTGATTGGACCTTAGCTAGGAAGGCATAGACCCTTGTCTTATGGATCTTTATACTAGCAGTTTCACTTTTGCAAATAAGACATGATGTCATAGAATTCAAGTGTTTCAATGGCTGGCACTTGCTACACCGACATGACGCCGAATATCAACGCCGTACAATACAGCTTTGACATTGTTCCCAACTGAATAACTACAAACATTCATTATAACCGAGGCCATAGACCCCGAAAGTCTGTGCTTGGTTTCGGCTGTATGGAGCTCCCAAAGAATGACTTGATATTGCGGTGAAACCACCACCTTGACCCTGCGGCTTTGCTGGCATCGGACGATGGCGGTGGGGGTCAATCACATGACTGGATATGAGATAAAAACCACTAACAGAGGACCCAAAACCCCTCTTCACAAGCCAATCCACCCTCAACAAAATCACAAGAGGAAAAGAAAAAAATGGTCTACACAATCGTCGTTCACCTCTACGCCAAGGATGACCCCGAGTGCATCTCCAAGCTCACCGCCAAGCTCATCGAGGCCAGCCGCGTCTACTCCCAGGACAAGGAGACGCTGTCCTGGTTTGTGATGCAGGACACCAAGGACCCGCGTGCTTTTACCATTGTTGAGCGCTACGAGCAGGAGAGTGTGCGTGATCCTTGAACAGAAAATGTTGGCTATTGTGGGATGTGCTGACTTGGATATTGTAGAGCCAGAAATATCACCTCGAGAACCCTTACTGGCAGACTTTCGACCCCTATGTCATCCCCTTGTTGGAGAAGCCCATGGATCTCAGGAGACTGGAGGAACTCGACACCAGCAAGGACGTTAAAGTACCTCAGTAAAGAGTAAAACTAAATAAGCTGGGTGCGCCACGGCTGGTCGGCTCTGTGTGGCAAATGTGAAAATCTACCAAGTGCGACCATTTCGACGTGGAGAGGACAGATAGCAGCAGTTTCGGGACAATAGCTTCGGTGGATAGCTGGTTTCGAGGGCCATTGAGAGTCCATTGAGTTCGGTAGTGGTGCGTGCAAAGGGGGCGATGTACATCTGAAGGACTTGGATGACCAGGTGAAGGGTATTAGGCTGATCACGGAGACCAGAAAGCAATTCTTTGAGATGGTCCTGGTTCCACACGTACCTGCACGACCCTCGCCCACCTCCGCAATCGGCTTGTACTGGAAGCCTCTATATTGACCCTTTATATCCATTGTGTTCATGTCAACGTGTCAATAACATTCGGGCCCCTAACTGCTTTGACTTCCCGATCCACCGAAACCTTCTGCACAGCAACATGACCGTATCTCGAATCCGCCGAAAGCTTCCGCCAATGACTCATCCTCCGGTTTCCTCCCCTCGTTCTCGGTCATAGCTCTTCCCTCCGCAACTCTATCACTAACTCCCAGAGCGTCTTTAACTAATCTATATTATATTTAACCTTCTCAGTAGAAGCCCCCTCGTATAGTTAGATTACCTGCTGCATAAAGGCTTACTATTAGCTTCTAGCTACTTTCTTAGCCTTCTTAGGAAGGGGTATTACTATAAGCGCCTCTTACCTAAAGAGGGCAAGTAAGGCAAGTTATTTTAGGTTAAATAACCTAATTTAGTTAATATATAGGCCCTTTTTAACCTAGGGAAGTATATTAAGTATTTTATGCTATTTTATAAAGAAAGGCGATTTCTTAAGTATAATAAGATTAATAATATAGCTATATATATATTTATAGGTGATTTCTTTATCTTTGGTTTTAGGTTAAATAATAATAATTAGGTTTATAGATAGTATTTTTATAGTTAAAGGTAGAAAAGAAAGTCTTATAGGGGGGAACTATAAGTAGTTTTTATAGCCT
>JABFFE010000705.1:0-38859 GCA_013623625.1 Fusarium setosum | reverse complement strand
ACAGGAGATGCAGAGGAGGGAGGGGGAGGGAAAGATGGAAAAACAGCTGGCAGTGCCAATGAATCGCATCACTTGGGTAAAAAACCGCCTTCTCCTTCCTTTCCAATTTCTAGGCCGTCGGATTTAAATTGAGCACCTGCCAAAAGGTACAACTCCGGTCAAGACCTCCAGCGGGCTCCTATCACTGCCAAGATGGTCTCCTCATACTGGGACTACGTAAACCAAGTGAAATAATATATCTACCTCCCAAAGTGACGTCTCACTCTGGAAATCCAAGCCCGGGAAAACCAGCAATCAAATATAAACAGCTCCGTCTGTCGGACAGCCGCTTCACCTAGACGAGCGAGCCCCCCTTCTCTCTTCGCTCCCCTCCCCCCCTTCCTGTGACCCCTTTACACAACACGACAAAAAGGAGGCTACACAAGTTCACATGGAAACGCACAGCTCGTCCCGGCAAGCGGGGTCTTGTTTGTTCCCCCCCCTTCTCTTTCTCGCCTACCTACATGACCTTTGGGGGCAAACAGACACGGGAACCTGCACATCGCCCATACCCTTTCCGAGAAGGCCAGCTTGAGAGAGAGAGATCTCGGCTCCCCGATCTCTGGTCCATGTAGGAAACACGAGCACAAGGTTGAAGGATGGAAAATGTCGGCTGATCGGTTGGTGAGCCAGACATGCATGGAATCACAGGAATACCGAGACCTCAGATGAGAGGCAATGCACAGAAAAGAAGCATTGGCTTTTGGTCGAGGTTTACATGATTGCTCCATGTGCAAGCTTTGTAACGTAACTGGGGATAATGTCAGAAGACCACGCGGGAGACGTAACGGCTCGGGCACGGGAGCGGAACGAAGGCTTAATTACCCCATGATCCCGGGTGGACCGTTGACGAGAAACGTTTTAAACTATGCAAGGTACATGTTTGCTGGAAGGCATACCGTGATGCGTCGGCTTGCAGGGGACGGACGCGAAACGAGGCGGCATCCATGTAGGAACCAGCTCGAAGACGACCTAATCTCATGACCTGGCCCTAACACAACTGAGTTACAGCTTGGCACATGCTCGTGACGAGAGTTATGTCTTCATTTAGAGTGTCTACTTGCACATGGCTAGATACTCGCTCTATCTCATATCCGGCCCGGTATCAATCAATATCAACAACATACAACCTTCCCCTTTTTGTCACAGTATGATAGAAATGTCTGACGCCGTCCTCTATAGCTCATCATGCGTCTGCTTCTTCTTCTCCCCATCGCCCTTCTCGTTCTCCTGCTGAAGCTTCTTGACCAGCTTCTCGAGCTCCTCCTGGTTCAGCTCGCCATTCTTCATAAAGTCCTCGGCGTTGAGCTGGACCGTCTCCTGCGACGGATCACCGCTCGTCGTCTTGCTCTTCTTGCTCTTCTTCTCCGCCTTGGCGCTCTTCTTGGCCTGCCGGGACTTCTCCTCCACCTTCTTAGCACCCTTCAGGGCAAGCTCGATGCCGACCTTCTCGAGCTTTTCGCGCTTGGTCTTGAGATCCTTGATGAGGAGCACAGGGTTATCGATGGCAGCACGTGCCGCCTGCTTAGGCTCCATCTCGTCCAACCAATCCTGTGTTGACTTCTGAAGAGCGATGATTTCAGTGAGGTCGTCTAGTGTATACAGAGGAGGGATGGGTCCCTTCTCCTTGATGACGTCCTGCATCTGGCGAGCCGTCGCGGCCGCACTATCTTCGTCCTCCAGCCCATCAAACTCGCCAGTTGCCTTCTCCGCCGCGGCGTCGGTGGAGCTGGAAGACTCGATCGACTCTGAGGCAGACGCAGAATCTGATGCAGACTTGTGCCAGCTTTCGTGCTCTGCAATCTGGTCCTTAATCTTGTTGATAAACACAGAAGACTTTTCCAAGGCGTCCTTCAGTGCAGTGATCAGCTCGGGCCGCTTCTCAGCCTCGTCCACCCTCTTCTGAATGGGCGTCACGAGGTCTTGGAGAACCTTGAGCTTGGCCTTAAGCACATCCTTGGTAGCATCCGCTCCATCATCGTAGAGCCACTCGCTGGTTTCGCTAGACAGTTCAGCCAGCTTGGTCCTTTCCTTCTCGGTCGATGCCTCAATAAAGGCCTCGCCTTCGAGGAGGTCTCTAATCTTGTATGTGTATGCCTCAAGTTGGTTGAGGGCCTCCTCCCTTTGTAGTCGTGCCCTGTCAGAAGCGGCAAAGGCCTTGAGGCGATCCTTGGACTTGGTGGTCTCTGCCTTGGTAAGTCCAGGCACACCGGCATTCTCCAGGGTAACCTCCACAGGGATGCCAACAGTCTCCCTCTTCTTAGCCTCAGGCTTGACTTCTTCAGTGCTTCCAGAGGCCTTGGAGTCAGCTCCGGATGAAGTGGACGACTCGGTGGCTGTGGTAGAGGAGGCCTCTTTGGAAGCGTCCTCCTTCATCACCTCCTCAGAGCCCTCAGTCTTCTCGCCCTTGAGGGGCTTCTGGTCCTTCTTTCCGAACCCGAAGAGGTTCTTGACTCCATCCACAAAGCCGTCCTTTACCTCAGCCTCGCACTCAACGGCGGCCTTGACAATCTCGACCTCGCCGTTCTCGCCGCTCAGCTTTACACCGAGCTTGAACTGAATCTCCGACTCCACACATGTGGGGTGCTTCTCCTTGATAGCCGCCACGGTAGCAGTCAGATTCTTGGTGGTCAGCAACTTGATATCCTTCTCTTCAGATCCAATTTGCTGGTAAAAGGTAGCAGTGAAATCTTCACCGTCAGTGAAGGTAAGTTCCTTGGGAGCAGCGCCCTGATGAGAGACGGCGGACCAGAGTCGCTGATGCTGGATCTTGTCCTTGCTCGTGGTCCACTTCAGACCGGCGGGATACATGGCACCCTCAGCAATTCGGATCTCCTTGACACGGAAGCTAGGGCTGAGCTCAGCGGCACGGAAGCCGGCACCGAATACAGCGGCCTCGTCAGAGTTCACGTTGGATCGGATCTTATCCGCAGAACCTGACACCTTCTCAAGGACCTTCTGGACGAAAGGCGTTCGGGTAGCACCTCCGTGAAGAATGATCGAATCAATGTCGATAATGTCGAGGTTGGCCATCTTGAGGGCGTCGTTGATAACAACGGTGATCTTCTCAGCATGTTCCGCGGCCATCTCCTCAAATTCGGCACGGGTGATCTTGTACTTGAAGTCAATGTCCTCGTACAAGCCCTCAAAACTGGCGGCGGTGTTCTGGTTGGCACTTAAGACATGGCGAACCTTCTCAACTTGGTTAGAGAGCTTGGCGATGGTGCGACCGTGAGCTTTGACGTCCTCAGCGGCGACGGAAACCTTCTTGGCGCCCTTGGACTCAACGAACTGCTTGACCATGTCGTCAAGGATGAGATTGTTCAGGGCATCTCCACCAAGAGTGCGATCCCAACCAGCACCCAGGACTTGGACCTCCTGGACGGTCTTGTTGAACTTGCCAATGTCCTTGACCGAGCGGCTTTGGAACTTCATGATAGTGGCCGTGGAGGAACCAGCGCCCATGTCAAAGACCAGGTTGTACTCGGCTTTGGATCCATTGCTAACGTTGGGGAACTCTCGGCTCGTGGCATAGTTGAGACCAACAGCCAGACCGTCACTGACTAGGCTGAGGACCTTCAGACCAGCCAACTCGGCGGCAGTCTGGAGCGCCCGCTTCTCTTCGATAGTGTAGAAAGGAGGGACCGTAAGAACGATGGAACGGACACTGGTTCCGTCACCAGCGGCCGCCTCAGCGTTCTTCTGGATGCTCTGCAGCTCCATGGCGAGCAGCTCCTCCACCATCCAGGCTTCTTCCTCGGCGGTAAAAGCCTTGCTCTTGAATGTAGCCGTGCCTCGGGTGGGATGCGCCTGCAATTGCAACGCGGGGTGTCGAGCAGCGTATTCTTGAACAACAGCATCGGTGGCGGAGAGGCCAAGAATGGTCTTGAGGTTGGGGTAGACGTCGCTGGGGAATCGAGGGGCGAGAGCCATGGCGTCGGCGCCGTAGCCTCTCTCGGGGAACTGGCCCTTCTGAGGTCCATTCCTGGAAGGTTTGAAGACAACGGCCGACGTCTCTTTTCGTCGGGAGTCCTTTGTCAGGACAATCTCGAGGGGAATGCCGGGCTTGACGAGGGCGGCCTTGATGTATTCGGTACCAAGATCAACGCCTAATACGGCAGCGGCGGCGAAAACATTTGTGGCAAAGAGAAAGACGGTCGCCAGAAGCATCATGAGTGGCGAGAGTCGAGAGGACGCCATGATGGTGGTTTGGTGGGGGTGCGCTCGCTTGCGCGCACCGGTTCGGAAGGAAACTGTATCAATGCGAGACGCCGCCTGGGGGAGACGGTAAGAGGAAGGGGAAAGACGATATCGTCTATGGGCCGGAAAACGAAGAGCCCGGGGAATGGATCGTAAAAGAGAAGTTATGAGGAGAGAGGTTGATGTGGCCTCAATGGTCAATTCTCCAATGGGGGGACAGGCCGCAGCAAGAAGCCACGATGGCTGTTAAAGCTTGTGTGAGTTGCCAGCCACTAAAAGAAAGAGGACAGCTAACAATAGACCCAGAGGCGCTGCGACGTGCCTTCTAATGCGAGGCTGACAGTGGCGATAAGGTAGCTGGAAGTCGACAATTGGTACGATAAGACGTTGAGTGGGACTTTATGTCTGGACCTTGTCTTGGCACTCAAGCACCGGCCCCAGACGTTGACAAGTGGCCCATTTGCTCTCCAAAGTTCATGATCCTTTGTCATTCACATAATCACTCCCTCACCGATTTTAGCTATAGGCTACCGTGTTCCTTTGGACAAGTGCATGACTATCACCCTTTGTCCTCTACCCCTGAAGCTGGTTGGTAACACCAACCAACGTGTTCTTTTAGAGGAACGCTAAGACTAGTTAGCATGATAAGGACTGGGGAAACCAAGTTGGAAATATTCGGCTCCGTTATGTTGATGGAGCAAAAAGAAGTGGTATCCTTATAGGGGTGTCTTTAAGGATTCGTGAGCGCTTCTTTTCTGGAAACTTTCAATCACTGGGCACCCTCACCGAGTACACGGTCATCAACTCGAGCCATCCGACTCGGCGTACCGCCAGGGCGGTTTTTAATGATGCATTGCTCTAGCCGCACAAAACTAGCTTATATAATTATTCAGTGAGACAAGGCCTGGTTCCCTTTCATGTTATCCTGATATGCTGTACGCTTTGTTGTTGAACTTGAGTATTTCATGATTTCAGCGAAAAGACATCCATCCGCTCTGTGCAGCATCGGGCTATCAAAGGAATTCTGGCCAGTAGAACAACCCCTTGAGCTCCCCACACTTTAACGACCCCTGTCAACCCTATGACGCCA
Organism: Fusarium setosum; assembly: GCA_013623625.1. Classification (NCBI taxonomy): domain Eukaryota; kingdom Fungi; phylum Ascomycota; class Sordariomycetes; order Hypocreales; family Nectriaceae; genus Fusarium; species Fusarium setosum. The sequence goes on along the minus strand of JABFFE010000705.1, from coordinate 33,530 downwards.
CAGGTCGAAGCTTGAAAGCTCAAATTCAGCCTCATGTACAAGCAAGGCACAGTAGCATATAATCTACGCAAGGGTGGAAGAGAACAACTTGTGAATAAACCAATGGCTATGCAAGCTCACGATATTACTCACGAGTCGCAGTGATAACCCAATGGTCTAGTTTTTTTGCTTTTTGTCGAGTCATCTCGTACGACATGTGATCACACGAGTCAGCTCAAGACATTTCACACATACATATCCAAGGCACAAGATTGGCGGGTATTCATTCACATTGTTTACCTACTACCCCAGGTAACATCCCCGGAAGGCCTACATTGTTACAAAGGTATTAAGAACTCCGACCCGACACCGTGGCCAGATGTATATCCGAGTCCCAAAATCAGCAAAGCCCCAAAATGCAAAGCCCCCCAAGCCCACCGTCCTCCGGCCAAATGCCACAGGAATCTTGACTTGTAAACGCCGTCATCTCATGGTGTACAGATGCCTCCGGGAAACGCAAGGAGATTCGTAGGCTGCGATTCTACCCATGCCATGTCATTGAGTCCTTAGGACTCCTCGTTGCGGCGGCCACCTCGAGGGGGACCACCAGCACCGCGGTGGCCACGGCCTCGACCACGGCCTTCGCCACGGTAACCACCTCGGCCGCGCCAGTCACCTCGACCACGTCCACGGTGGCTACCACCCTCGTTGCGGGGTCGGTTGCGCTGGACCTGGTGGAATCCATCGTTGGGATCAGCAGCGGTAGTGGTCTGAATTGATCCATTAGCACATCAACTTCCATAGGCAGTGTCAAATATGAACATACCTCAGCAACTTGTTCAGGGTGGTCATCAGCCCAAGAATCTGTGTTGGCAACATGGGCCGGAGCAGCAGCCTCAGTCTCAACTGCTTCAGCAGGCTTCACGTCAACCCACTCCTGAGAAGTAGACAGCTCGTGGTTGGCGGTGTCCCAGTGGCTCTCGGCAACGGCATTAGCGGCCTCGTCAGCCACATTGGCGTTGGCCAGACCATTGGAAGAAGGCTGAGCAGCGGCATCAGCAGGGACGGAAGTATCGCCAGCCTCAATCTCGGTGGCGGCGGCATGCGCAACGGTCGGGTCAGAGACTACCTCCTTGGTGGGCTCAGCCTCACCCTCGGCAGGCTGGGTCTCGTCGTAGGGAGCCTTATAGTCCTGGGCCAGAGACTTGACCTTGGAGACTGTATGCTGTTAGCATACATGTTGGACGTTAGGTCAGCCTACTCACAAGTAGTCTGCAGCTGTTCTCCAGGAACGCTGAAGATCTGGTCCTCGGTGCCGTTGACAAGCTTCAGCATAGACTGGACGGCATTCTCATCTCCAGAGTAGATGGCGAGAAGCACACCCTCAATAGCCTGACTCTCATCAGACTCAGGATCCTGAGCCTCTTCGCGGCGGTAGGCAGCAAGTCGTAGGAATTGCGACAGGACCAGGAGGTTGTCGTGAAGAGACTTGTTGAAACCCTCCTTGGCCTCGGCGACCGCATCCGCCTTGGCCTTCTCCAAGTTCTTCTCCCATTCGGCCTTGTCAGCGGCAGCACGTGTCCGGTACTGCTCATCGACCTTCTGGTATTGCGCAAGCTGCTCCTCGAACTGCGCCAGCTGGGCCTGCAGGGCGGGTTTCTTGAGGATCTGAGCTTTCTGGTCGGTGTTGATAATCTTGGAGGCGACCAGCTCATCGAGCGACTTGCCAGAGTGCTGGCTTAGGAGGGCATCGGTCTTGGAAGCGTTGGTCTAGTCGCAGGCGTTAGTATGACGCGGGTCAGGCGTTTTGGGTGCAAACAAATGCGCGGCACTGACAATCTTCTTGTTGACATTGCGAATGTTCCTTTGACGGCCGTTAGCATAAAGAGGCCGTCATTGACCCCAGAAATAGTAAAACTTACTTCTGGAGCTCCTTGATGTATGGGCTTTCGAAGGTGTCATCGCCGGTCTTATCAGCGGTGGCAGAGGTGACGCTCGGGGCGGGAGATTCGGTTCGCTCGATGGCCTTGGCGGCCTTCTTCTTGGCAGACTTGGAAGTGGGCTGAACAGCTTGAGCAGCCATCGCGGGAGGTGGTGGAGTGGAAGGTCGAGGGTGGACGATCGAGTCAGAGTCTGTTTGCGCGAGGAGTGGAGGCACTGTCGTCGTGGCGTGCGACAGGCTGCAGAAGGGGAGGAAGCTTTGTTTTGAGACGTAAATGTCGGAGAGAGGATCGATAGTGAGTACAGAGAGGCGTGTGCCGAAGCTGAGGGGTAAGAAGGTGGAGAAGGCGGGTGAGTGGTGAAGGAATACGGGAGAAGAGGAGTTGAGGAGGAGGAAGAAGTGGTGGTGGTGTTGGACTGAGCTGGGCTCTGGGCTGCCTGTGGTCGCCAGTGGCCAAGCCCGGCAACCCGGGGCCCCTGCATGGACTCTGAGCACGCTTCTAGAAGCGACAAGAAGAATAGCAGCTACACTCTAACAATGGACGATTCATGGTTTTAACCCTTTGAATAAGGATGCTTTATTGTAATAAACACGGCCTAGCTATTGATATGTCTCAATCCCAATCTGATGAGCGTTGCGACAGCTGTTGCCAGTGGAAGGGGTTCTCCTGTTGACCATCGTCATGGAAAATGCCCCACTAAATCGCCAAGTCGCATTCAGCTGGTCTCGTGCCCCGGCGCTGTGTTTTATCCCTTCTTCGCGACGAGCTCCTTTTCAGATCGCGTCCTGCGTCTTGTGGCCGGAGTGTATCCCTCGTTGTTTCCGTTGCGCAGTGCCTCTTAATGGACCAGAATTCGGTGGATCTGCTTCGCAAGTGCTTCTCGCGCGCCGCGGCTCTTCGTGCAGCCTCGACCGATTTCGATCGATATACTCATTTCTCGTGGGTATTATTTCCGTTCAACCCTTGAACTTGGTCAAGGTATCCTGAATGGAAAGAATCAGCCTGTGTTGAATCATGGCGTCGTGATAGCACTTACTCTCGTCACCTTCTTGACACTTCGCGCAGACAGTCCTCGTTCGCCAGATTGCTTCGATTGGATCGCCGCCTCTTTGACTAGACTATATGGACATTAGCATAGTATCGCTTGATGCAGGTTCGTTGGAGTCGCACGTTTCCATGAACAGGACGTAGTCGAGGAAGATCTATAGCGCATAAACATTAGCTCGACATATTGCACTCGTGCGTCTGTTCTTGCGCACCGTCACGTCGGCATTCTTCTTGATGTTGTGGTTTGAGTGAGCCTTGATGATCTTCTTGACGGTCGCCTTAGGATATGGCTTCTTGCCGAGCGCCATGGTGATGATGATGATGATGGAATTGGTCGATTGTCTACACGCAACTTGGATCGGTCCCCGCAATTGGATGTTGTTGACAAGGCGTGTTTTCAGCCTGACGCTCCTTGAACTCACTTTGACCTGGGTGCGGAGTCGACCAATCGGCAGCGTCCGAGCTAAAGGTACGTACCTGCAAGCTTCACACCCTCGGGCATCCCGCCATGGAAGTGCGGGCAGGCTCAGGGCAGCGAGGCAGCCGGAAGGTGAGGGGCGTACAGTGCCAGCCTAAAAGTATCCCCGCACTGTAACCCACCTTGACTCTCGAGATGGAGCTGTGCGCGCAGGCTCACGAGCTCAATACTCGTACAATAGCACCGTCAGTTTAGCCGCACGCGATGGCTTCAATAATGCAGCGCCGTATGGTAAGTACTCTTTATTATCGCCTTATTCTAGACCAGAGCTGACTGTTCTCCAGCTTTCCAAGGCGGACGAGGAGGCGGCCGACGAAGTCGAAGTGCGACGTGAAGACCAGGACAAGATCAACCGATTCAGCCGGCTACACCAGCGCGAAACTGTCTTGGAGGAGGAGTTGAGCACAAAGAACGTACGTATACGAAGCATATCGGAAGATTGATGGCACACCCTGCTCGAACGGGGACTAATACCCCTTTGCAGAAGGAAAAGGAGGAGCTCGACGACTTGTCCACAGAACTTGAACTTGCCGACGAGGACGAAAAGATCCAGTACGACCACCCTCCTCATCACAGCTCCGAGAAACGGAGGACTGATCACTTTTATAGGTACAAGATCGGCGACGCCTTTTTCCACGTCTCGCTAGAGCAGGCTCAGGAGATGCTCGAGGAAGCCACAGAGAAGATCTCAGAGGAGTCAACAGAGCTGGAGGAGAAACTGTCGTCGATCCGCGAGGAGATGACCAAGCTCAAGGTCGAGCTGTATGCCAGATTCGGAAAGCAAATCAACCTAGAGACTTGAACAAAGACTTGAAAGCCTGATACCACCCAAGAACGAGGAGGGGACGCCGTTGCCAGGTCGCCTCGGGAGAATTCTTATCCATTTTCTCTTGCCGCACTTACTCTGCGAATCACAATAGATTGGGGACTCTGGCAGGCAGACCTCGTGACACACCCAAGGGGCCTCAAACAAAGACCGGTGTGGAATTCCGATGGACGTTTCTTATCAGAGTCGGCATTACCAAAACGTGCCCTACCATCTGGGGGGTTCCTGTTCCTCCGGCTCGTATTCCCGGCCCGCGAACCCCCCTCGGCAATGGAAGGGCGTATCCGATTAATCTCCAATCTAGTCGGTCAAGCGAACCATCGTGGCCGCGATTCGCCATCCATCTCGATCGCCTTGACGCTAATACCAACCCGGCCTGCGATCCATCTCCGATTGATCGGCCAGGCCTTGCAACCCATCCCGGGATAACACAACCTTCCGCCACCTCCATGATGGCTCTCCCGCAGAAGAGCTCCCACACTCACCCCCAAACACGGCACCATCCCACCCCTATCCGAACGGTTCCCCATATTTTGAGGCCCGGCTCCGGACGTACAAGGTAGCCAATGGTGGCCCGTATGCCGTCTTATCCCCGGCTTTTGGGCGGGGTTGAACGCCCTGCTCTTGTCACTATGCCCCATGAACTGACTGTCATGGGAACAGTGAAAAAGAGTGAAAGGAGAAATGCTCCGCTTTGCGTGCTCCATAGCAATATTTCCTTCTTCATCCTCTGAAGCCCAGTTGCCCTCACTGTTCTTGCTTCAATTGAGCTGTGTCTCGTGTGAATAACCTCAAAACAATTGCCTCTCAAACACAAAGACACCATGCCATCAAGTGAATCTAGCGAAACAATGCGAGATCCGTCCCCATACCGTGAGTCAACACCACCATTGTAAAAATTCTCCACTGTCTGTTTAGGGTGTTTCTGTGGTTTCGAATCAAAGCTTACGCATCATCAGGGGGTCGGCGAAGAAGCAGCACTTTCTCGGATCGAATCAATCATCTCGAAGAAATTGAAGCCCAATCCCGTTATGAGGAAGAGGCAGCGGACCGAGGCATCGGTGCCCTCCACAACATTCGCTCGCGGACTCGGAGTCGTACCAACGAGGTTCTCGTCAATTGGGAGCTGGATGATGCTGAGAACCCATACAACTGGCCAAAGGTACGGGTTGTGAAATCTGGCTTGTGATGAGGGTGTTTACTAATGATCATATCGTGTCATATAGTCAAAAAAGAACCTGGTCCTCTTCTACACTGCTGTGCTAGTTATCAACTCTACCATGGGCTCTGCTCTTCCCAGTCTGGCCATCCCCAACATTGTCGAGTATTTTGGCGTCACATCAGAGGCCCAACGAGTGCTGCCCATTTCAGTATACCTCATCGGATACGTCTTCGGGCCCATCATCTGGGGTCCTCTCAGCGAACACTATGGGCGCAGGGATCTAAGTTTCGTCACATTTGGTCTCTTTACCATCTTCACCATGGCTTGTGCACTTGCACCAACTTGGCCTGCCCTGCTCGTTTTCCGCTTCTTCTGCGGAGCATTTGCCAGCTCGCCGATTGCAATCGTAGCTGGCATCTTGGCGGATGTGTACAATGAGCCGCGGACAAGAGGCAGAGCCTTTGCAATCTTCATGGTGGTGAGTGCCCCTGATCCATCTCCAACGTCATTATGACTACGCAAGGCTTTGATCCAAGAACCCAAACTCATTCAGATCCCGTAGTGTACCACTGGCGGTCCAATCCTATCTCCAATAATCTCTGGCTTTGCCGGTCCTAGCATTGGCTGGCGTTGGGTCTTCTGGATTGGCCTCATTGTTGCCGGTTTCACTCTTGCACTCATTGCCTTTCTCCCTGAGACGTACGGTCCTATCCTTCTCTCTCGACGCGCTCGCAAGATCAGAAAAGCAGACCCAGCTTCCAGAGCCATTGCCCCTCGAGACCTCGAGACGACAGACCTGAGACAGCTTCTCACTGTGGTCCTAACTCGCCCCATTCGCATGCTCATCTTCGAGCCCATTGTGACAACCACTTGCGCATACCTCTCCCTCGTCTACACCATATTCTACATGTCCTTCCAAGCTTTCCCCATCATCTTCCAGGACGTCTATGGCCTATCCCCAGGCGTGACAGGTCTAGCGTATCTCCCCATCTTTGGCGGTGCTGCCTTTACTCTTCCCATCTTCTGGACCTGGGACGGCATTCTCGCCCGTGCTACTGCCCGTGATGCCCCCTGGGTTCGTCGCGAGGAATACCGTCGTCTCCCCCTGGCCTGCCTTGGTGGTCCCCTCTTCGTCATCTCCCTGTTCTGGCTCGGCTGGTCCGCCCGCGACGGCGTCTCCTTCATCGCACCCATGCTCGCCGGCATCCCCTTCGGCATGGGCTTCATGCTCATCTTCATGGCCATGCTCAACTACCTCACAGACGCGTACGAGATATTTGCTGCATCGGCTAACGCTGCTGCCTCTACATGCCGCTCCCTCTTCGCCGTCGTGCTGCCCCTCGCCACAACGCCCATGTTCCGCCGTCTTGAAATCCCCGGTGCATGTTCCCTGTTGGGCGGCTTGAGTGCGCTCATGTGCATCATCCCTTTTGTCTTCATCTGGAAAGGCCCTAGTATCCGAGCCCGTTCTCGCTTCTGCATTGCGCTGCGTGAACGCAAGGAAGAGATGCAGCGCAAGGAGGACGAAGCGAGGGCTCGTCGGGAGCGGATCGAGTTGAGGGAGAAGGAGGAGCAGAAAGAGAAGGAATTTGTCTGAGCCCGGCTTGGTCCTTGGCCGTATCCGCCTCGCGGTTCCTAGATCGCGCCCTTCCCTTTCAGCGTCTTGGTGCTTATACTAACCACGTCCCTTAGCTCACAGTCCTTTGATGGCTGCACCACGGCGCCTAGACCCCGCGGATATGCTAGGGCTCTGAAACCGAGCCCCCATGATTGGAGGCATATTGGGGGATATATAGATTGTCCCACGCGAAAACGAAGGCGATATCATGCCAAGAAACAAAAGAATAGTCAAGGTAGAATGTTAGGAGCTATATAGTTATAATTGCAGCATGCATGAGTAATTACAAAGAACAAATAGCAGCTTGGAGAGCCGCGGGACTAATATCCTTTCAACCAATCTCCCCATCGTCAACTCCATCATCCATTAACCAGTGCCTGCCCAATCAAACTAAGCTTAAGTACTGTGGCGTCGTGTGCTCATACTCTCGGTTTCGTTTGGGAGCAGCCCATCAGTGTGCTGCTTCTGTGGTGTTAACTCTATACCTCGCTCAGATGCTGGTGTATTAGTTACTGCAGCGAGTTCGGTCAAAGACCTTCCAGTCCAAGTCGCTGATCTCTGATGTGAAATGATTTGGGGGTCGTTGATGACCACCGCCAGCAACTTTTCATCCACTTCCCCGGGTCCTGTATCTGGGTCTGCCTTCTTCTGCTGGTTCGTGTCGGCATAGGAGAAGCGGCTTTCGGGAGTAACAAAAATGTCTGTCGCGATAATGCTCTCTCGAAGGACGCTGGGGGTGACCGGCATAGCGGAATTTTCAGACAAAATCGGAGCATCGTCATGATCGTGTTGGCTCTCCCTCGCCGATTCGAGTATCATTGCAGATATTCTGTCCCCCAAGCTCTTGGAAGATGATGGTTTCGATGATTCTCCTTCGGGTGCCTGTAACATATTCTCACCTTTCATGTTGCTGATCTCGTTCCCGAGCACTCCGAGTTCTTGATGTCCTGATTCTGTTGCTTGAATCTCAAGTTCGGGATACTCTAGGTGACCTGTTTGAGAGCTGATCCGTCCTTTTGTGGCCACTTCGCCTTGTTCTTGTCGGAGATGTCTCGATGGCATCAGCTTGATAATCTTCGACTTGACCACTTCACCGAGTCTCGCAGAAAATGAACGAGGTAGTGTGTTGGCACGCTGCTTCTCTTCGCCAGGGACCAGATCAGTGGCCTAACAAACCTGACCCTCTGCAGAGACAAGTTTAATTGCGAAATCCCGAGGGTGAACGTTATCTTTGGACGAAGCATTTTTGTTCCTCTCTTCTCTGTTGTACGATGGGAATCTTGCCCAGGATTTTGGAGGGCTCGGCAACTTCCCTGAGACCATACTCTCAGCGCTCTCGACCGTATGGGGTGTCTGAGGCCGCATTTGGGCCACCCAACGTTGGATAAGCCACTTTGAATCGTGGACAGAAGACACCTCGTCAGTAGAGGGAGTCAGCTGGGAGGTTTCCCTTCGGGCACTTTCTGTAGAAAGAGACCCGGTACTGCCCCTTTTCTGTGGCATAGCTGTTGCTTTTATGGATCGGGTTGAGGGCGTGCTTCTTTGATGATCTAGATTGGGCGTGCTCAAACGATTGCTGCTGCTACGTCGCTCTTGCGCCTCGAGTCTGATAGCGCGCTGCCATAAGTCAGTTGCACTCTCCTGGTGTTCCAAATCTGGTTTTTGAAAGGCCTCTGAAGATAGCGGGCTCAGGTGGGGGCGGATGCTCATGTTGGGCCATTTCTTTGACCTGTCACTGACTTCCTTTTCGTAACCATTCGTTTTTACTGATCGATCCAACCCAGAACTCGATCCTCGCGATAGACCTGGCCTGCTTTCACCCTGTCGATCCTCAGAGCCTCGAGATCCTGATTTGAACCGGCTTGGAACGGTGAGATGGATTTTGCTCATAAAAGATCTACGAGCCAGCTTGTCGATGGGAGGCCCCTTAAACTCTTCGTGGAATCGACTATTGATTTCCTTTCCGGGTTTCTTGCGAGCTAAAATCTGACCAAAACGCCTCTCAATCGTCCGCAGTTCAGCCTCACGTTGTAGAAAACTGGCAGACTCGGACTGCGGTGGAGAAGTCGCGCTGTGGGCAGTCTGAGTTGCATCTTGACCTCTCTCCCCTTCATGAGAGAATCGTTTCATCTGTTGTACGCGTTCGGCGATAGGATTTTGCTGTTGATCGTCGGAATCTTCTTGATCTTGGGAAGATAGGCTTTGCCCTAATATCGTGTTAATACACGTAGGTTGATGAACCGAAAGAGCTCACATTTGAAAGGAGACAGTTCCATACTTTCGAGATCTTCGAGGTTCAAACTGTAGAGGTTTTGCTGAGAGCGCGCTGGGCTTGGTTGAAACTTGGATGGATAATGCGAAGATGTGTTATCCGCGAAAGAGGTGGTTATTGCCATAGCAGAGGCCCCGATCTCACCTTCTCTGGGAGATGATGTAGTCTGCTGGTTATCCTGAAAGCTGATATGAGAACGGGTTCTCGATTTGCTCTTTTGCACCTTGGAGTCGCAGTTTGATCCCGCCATATCGGCAGTGGTTTGTTTATCAGGGAGTAGTTGGTCTCTCGTTGTCGAAATATTCTCAGCTTCTGGATTTGGTGGTTCCTTTGATACTTCAGGAATCTTGGGGCAATCCTGAGCTGGAACGTTGTCCGGCTTCCCTACCTCATCACCATCGTCATCATCGTCGAAGTGAAGAGTCGAGTTATCTCGTGAACGAAGGCCCTGAGCTATGAGCCACACCCCAAGAGCCGAGTGGCCATCCCCTGAAGAGGAAGCATGGCGGCTGCTGAAGCTATTCTCGGGCCCCAAAATTCGATCGAGACGGGTAGCACTATTAGATAGCTGAAAGGACTTTTGTGAATGAGACGGCTCCAGTTTTCCAGGTACTTTAGTTTGTGATGAGGGATCAGTAGTGACGACACGTGAGCCGTCGACTTCATTGATGTCTTTCTCAACCGCACCTTTACCTTCGACAGGACCAGTGTTACTCGGTAGAAGTCTGTCTTTTTCACTCACTATGCTTTGAGGCTCTTGTGAATCGCTTTGGGAAGGCTGATCCTTGCCAGCCAATGCCGCCCGGGCATCGAGGGAAGGGGACTTGTTAACGGCGAATTCAATCGCGTCTCTAGGTCCAACGCTAGGCAAGGCCAGATTGACGATCGAAGCAAGACAGCGAATACCGCTCGTTGGCTTGTTTTCGATGTCGGGGTGTTCCGTCTGTAGCTCATCCTGGATCCTTTGATGCATGAGACGCCTCAGCTCTGCCCTTCTTGCAATCTCCTCTTCGCTGTTGCCAAGAGAGGAGAGCGATGGGTGCTTGGTGTCAGCGTCGTGGGAAAAGCTTCTGATGAGCCTGTTGCACACAGCATCAAACGTGCCACTGGCTTTCTTCGCTACTTGGGGTTGATCCTGGTCGCTATCAGAATCGTCGACTGTTTGGTGGATTGCAGAACCGTTGTCAAGGGAGCTATGGTATTTCGATATCGTCCATGCTGTATCGGACAACCCTATCAGTGAGCGTTGGGGTTTCAGCGCAGATTCCTGTCGTGGCTTCTCGGTAGGAAGAGCTGCAGAAGAAAGTGGTTGAAGAGCCACATCCCGAGGAGCGGACGGCGATACATCTTTGGTAGTACGGCGAAACTTGCAACAGCAGAGTAACGACATTTCGATTGATGAGATCAACAACGAATAAAGGCCGAGGATAAATGATCGTCTTCCAAGAAACAAACAGCTTGATACCCGCGAAGGGGCAAAGAGCGAGCGCCACCAAAAGAGAGCAGCCAAGACAAGAAAGGAGACCGGTGTTTGAAGAATGAGAGGTCCAAAAGCAGCATTTGCTGGGGATAGGAGGAGTTGCTGTGGGTGAGGGAGCCATGTTTGCAGTTAGGCAATCATTCACCTCTTGTTCCTGCCCTCTGAAGGTATTCCTAAATTTGGAAGTCGCAGTTCCCGCCCTGAGAACGGCAAGCGGGAGTGCTCAATGCACTCCCACATCTTGATCGATGGGTATGGGCTCCTCACGCATCATCAAGTCATTGGAAACTGTTGGCAATTTGTTCAATTGATCTTATTGATGGGCGCGAGACGCTCGATAATTGCTCGTTGCCTTTAATGGTTCAAACATTGATAAGCATGAAGCCAGTTCTACCAATAGCAGCATTCTGCCCGAGTGGCACCTCTGGAATCGTAGCCTGGGATGAGCACAAGCACAAGGGAGCTGGTGCAATGATTTCACAGAAAATACCGAACAAGATATAAATGGCAAAGATCATGTATATCAAGCGCGCGTGTTGCCAAGCAGCAGTCTGACATACCCCAACGATTGATGAGGAGCTGGTGAACCCGAGCATGTCAGAGTTGGGTTGACTAGGTACACGAGCAATCTTACTCCTTCTACCCAAATCCATACCAAATAAACAAGCTGACTATCAAAACTCTACCCTCTATTAGTCTAAGACATGGCTGACTGCTCAAGGCCGGGGCGAACTCAGTCAATTGGCCGCCGCTCACCTTCCAGATCCTTCGACTATGTGTTACCTTACCCAAGGTTAACAAAAGCCCTCTCGATAATCTACGAATCCAGCGAATCCGAGATTGCCCGGCAAAGGTCGCCTCAAAACCACTAAGCATAGAAAGACAATAACGGGGCACGTGGCCTGACCAACCGCACACGATGGCAGGCGCTGATGAGATGGACGGGACTTCTGGTGGGGGGCAAAGCGAGTCGTTGAGAACTGTCGATCCGATAACGAATGGCAAAGGTTGGTGCAGAGAACGCCAATGGCCGATCTACGGCGGGCGGCGTGAAAACCGGCCTCAGATCCTTAGCTTGCTCCATCGTAGCTCCAGAACCAGACATCTACGGTGTCTCATCGACGGAGAAGAGGGATTGGATGGTTTGATGAGGTGATTGCTGGCTGATGGCGCAATCCGGGAGCCGAAAGAGCCCAAGGCCATCACCACGCACAGTTTACGCGTGCTCGCCCCGTTCGCCCTGCGAAGACGGTGCAAACCCTGCAAAGGAGCTGCACTGCTGCTGCAAACTGCCCCTCCATTAGCGTCACCGACAGCCCGCGAGCCGCCAGGAAGGCCTTGAAACCCGCCCCGGCAACCGTCCCCGCTGGAGAACCAGCCACCGGAGGCGTGTTGTACGAATACGTGAGATTCACGCAAATGTTGCTAGCTCGGGGAACGTACGGTTTTCAACGGGGATTACGGGGACACCCAAGTGCGTAGTCCCGTCAGGTAAGATGGCTAGGGAGCTAGACAAAGCTAGGATGCCCGAGGTGAGCACAATGCAACCTGGAAGCTCCCGCTCTGAGGCGGTGCCAATCAAGGGGCCTGTGGCTCCTAGAGCTAGTTCACCACCTTTTACCCCTCCCCCGCTTTCGGCCTGGTGTCCCGCCTGAGTTTTCGTCGTCTCAAAACATTTTTCTTCCTCTCGACTCCCCCATCTCTCTTTCTTTCCTTTTCTTCTTCTTTTCTTCCTTCATCCTCCCTCTTTGCCCTTTGTTCTCTCTCGAAAAGGATCTCTCAATTGATCCAATTTGGTACAGGCAAGGGCTCTGAACCAACCTGTATGTCAGCTCCTCTCCCCTCTGCCCAGCTCTGCTCGAGTCGACTGCCCCTCACCCCGCCATTCTCCCCGCCTACACCACGCTCCCACGAAACTCTGCTTCTAACGTGAAGATAGCATCTTTCCAACCAAGAATCACATACAGAGTAGTCGGATCAACCGCAAAGATGGTTCAGTCTGCTATCCTCGGTTTCCCCCGTATGGGTGTCAACCGTGACCTGAAGAAGGCCACCGAAGCTTGTCAGTTTCACCCAACAAAATCCATCTGACTCAGACCGCCATCGACTGACCTTTAGCTTCAGACTGGGGTGGAAAGATCTCTCAGGCCGAGCTCCTTGCTGAGGCCAAGAGACTCCGTCTTGCCCACTGGAAGATCCAGCAGGAGGCTGGTGTCGACGTCATCCCCAGCAACGACTTCGCCCTCTACGACCAGGTCCTTCACCAGATCCAGGACTTTGGTGTATGTTACCCTTCTCACACTCGGCCCATATCTGAACACATACTGACTTCCACTTCGTAGGCCGTCCCCGAGCGATACACCAAGGATGGTCTCGACCCCATTGACCAGTACTTCGCCATGGGCCGTGGCCACCAGAAGGAGGGCGTCGATGTCCCTTCTCTGGAGATGGTCAAGTGGTTCGACTCCAACTACCACTACGTGAAGCCCACTCTCCAGGACAACCAGACCTTCAAGCTCTCCGAGAACCCCAAGGCTGTCGTTGAGTACAAGGAGGCCAAGGACGCCGGCATTTCCACCCGCCCCGTCCTCGTTGGTCCCGTCTCCTTCCTCCACCTCGGCAAGGCCGACCGTGGCCAGTCTGTCGAGCCCATCGACCTGCTCGAGAAGCTTCTGCCCGTCTATGAGCAGCTCCTCACCCAGCTCAAGGAGGCTGGTGCCGAGACTGTCCAGATTGACGAGCCCGTTCTCGTCTTCGATCTCCCTGCCAAGACCAAGGCTGCCTTCAAGCCTGCTTATGAGAAGTTCGCCAGCCTCGGCGACAAGATCCCCAAACTCATCTTCACCACCTACTTCGGTGACATCGTCCACAACCTTGATCTCCTCCCCAAGGGCGTCTATGGTGTCCACATTGACCTCGTCCGCAACCCCGAACAGCTCGACAAGGTCCTCGGTGCTCTTGGCCCCAACACCATCCTCTCTGCTGGTGTCGTCGATGGTCGCAACATCTGGAAGACAAACCTGAAGCGCGCCATTGAGATTGTCGAGACTGCTATCCAGAAGCTCGGCAAGGACCGCGTCATTGCTGCCACCTCCAGCTCTCTCCTCCACACCCCTCACACTCTTGCCAGCGAGAAGAAGCTGGACCCTGAGATTGCCGACTGGTTCTCTTTCGCCACTGAGAAGGCTTCTGAGATTGCTCTCATCGCCAAGGCTGTTACTGAGGGCCCTGCTGCCGTCCGTGAGCAGCTTGAGGCCAACGCCAAGTCCATGCAGGCTCGTGCCACCTCTACCCGAACCAACGACCCCAAGGTCAAGGACCGCCAGTCCAAGATCACTGAGCAGGACTACAAGCGAAAGAACGAGTTCCCTGAGCGTATCAGCCAGCAGCAGAAGAAGCTGAACCTCCCTCTCTTCCCCACCACCACCATCGGATCTTTCCCCCAGACCAAGGAGATCCGAGTCCAGCGAAACAAGTACACCAAGGGTGAGATTACCCTTGAGGAGTACGACCGTTTCATCGAGAAGGAGATTGAGGACAACGTCAAGATCCAGGAGGAGCTTGGCCTTGACGTCTTCGTCCACGGTGAGCCTGAGCGTAACGACATGGTTCAGTTCTTCGGTGAGCGCCTTGATGGTTATGCCTTCACCACCCACGCCTGGGTTCAGTCTTACGGCTCTCGATGCGTCCGACCTCCCATCATTGTCGGTGATATCTCCCGCCCTGCCCCTATGACTGTCAAGGAGTCCAAGTACGCCGTGACCGTCTCCAAGAAGCCCATGAAGGGTATGCTTACTGGTCCCGTCACCTGCCTCCGATGGTCTTTCCCCCGTGACGACGTCCACCAGTCCGTCCAGGCTGAGCAGCTTGCCTTGGCCCTCCGTGACGAGGTCGTCGATCTTGAGAAGGCCGGCGTCGACGTCATCCAGGTCGATGAGCCCGCTCTCCGTGAGGGTCTCCCTCTCCGTTCCGGCGAGGAGCGTGACGCCTACCTCAAGTGGGCCGTCCAGGCTTTCCGCCTCTCTACTGCTGGTGTTGAGGACTCCACTCAGATCCACTCCCACTTCTGTTACTCTGAGTTCCAGGACTTCTTCCACGCCATTGCTGCCCTCGATGCCGATGTCCTGTCCATCGAGAACAGCAAGTCTGACGCCAAGCTCCTCCGTGTCTTTGTTGACTCGGCTTACCCTCGCCACATCGGCCCTGGTGTCTACGACATCCACTCCCCTCGTGTTCCCAGCGAGCAGGAGATCCGGGACCGCATCGAGGAGATGCTCCAGTTCCTCAAGCCCGAGCAGCTCTGGATCGACCCCGACTGCGGTCTTAAGACCCGTCAGTGGAAGGAGACCAAGGAGGCGCTTACCAACATGGTCAACGCCGCCAAGCACTTCCGTGCCAAGTACGCCAAATAAATATCAACCCGTGATGTGTGTAGAGGGTTGAAGGGGACGGGGGCGTAAGGGGAATGTGTTAATAGCAGTGTGCATTATTGTGGAGGCTGTATCTTCGAATCAGCTACGATTTCAACATCGGCGTTTGGGGCTGGTCGAAAAAAAGACCAGATGTGTTTGTGGCAATCCCAAAAGTTAACCTACGGATAAGGAAAGGAAATGGGACATGGGACGGATGACGGTTTGGCGAGCATTCAACATTTGCATATACCCTCCCGATTGGGAGCAGATGGGGTCTATAAATCAACAAATTGACCTATTTTTCATGATGATGAAACATTTGGCCCTTGTTCTGCCGTGACTAAATGTCATGACGACTGCATGCGACTTGTAATAAGTGTGGTGATGAGAGCTGTTGTTGTTCCACATCTGCCTGTTTGCGATGCATGTCCGGTCACGTGCCCACGCGTGTCGGGAAACCCCACGTCGACAACGCGCTCCCTGTCGTCTCCTAAGCAGGCGAAGAATACAATTTACACCAGCAGTCAGTAACTTCGTGCGTCTGCTCACCAGGATGCCACCGATCGTCATCCTCGACTCGGATGACGACGAGGATCATAGCTATTCTCCACTACGGAATCCACGGGCACCTATTTCACCTACTACTGTTGAAGCTGAACCTACAGCAACCCACTCATCTGGACGTGTAAGCCGTGCGACAACATCAACAGACCCGTCGTTTTTTCAGAATATTTACGACGAGCAGAATGATGCAGCCTGCGGTTATGCTCCAGAAGACGTGACAGGGTCTTCTGACCGGGATCGGATTTCGAGCTCGGAAATGACAGCGCCAGCACCTTTCAAGCGCACTGTGACGGGGCTGATTGAGCCGTCGTCGCACGGCCCAGAGGAATGGACACAGGCGTCCACACCCGGAAGAAAGAAGGCACCCACGGCCGTTATGGATGATCCCTGGGATGTCCCAAGCTCTCCTGAGGTTGGCCATAGTCGTCCAGTCTCGAAGATCCGAATAAAGCGCCAGGAGCAGAAGGCAGTTACCAGACCAGTTTCAAAGTCCTCGCGGAACTCGACAGACAAGCAATTCGAGAAGAATCCAGGGCCTGACTATGGAGGGTCGGAGGGCTCGCCATCGGGGAGGAGGAAACGGAGGAAGATGGACCATTCAGAGCCATTTCAACAAGGATCAAACGAAGTTGACCTAGTTACCATTCCCTTTAGCAACAATTTCGAGGGAGAAGGACGAGAGTCACAACCGGAGCCAACGCCCAGCATGCTCCCGCCCACATTACCGGTGAACGAGGATATGTCGTTCTTCATAGCCCCGAACCACTTGACTGATGCTCAGAAGATGGAATATGAAAGTGTGCATATGCCGTCAAGTGGCAGTCACGACCATCCATTGCCTCCCATTTACCAGTTTAATATTCAGAACATAGGTTCAAGCGGCTCCGCAACAAACATCAACACTCCACGAAGCAACGGCACTGGTCTTATGAGCACTGCTCCGCCACCCTCGAGCGTGATGGACCCGACGAGAACCGTCACTGGACGATATACCGGACAACCCTGGGATTCGTCCCCGGATGTCATTTCTGCAGTCGAGTCACCTCCTAGGGAGAAGGAGACACCTCGAGAACCTCCCAGGCGTGGTAGTTTGACTGAACCTGTGGCGGACGATGTGATGGAGGTGAAGAAGGCGGACCAAACAGAAGCAGAGTTGCCTACCATGGAAGCACCAGCGACAAAGGACTACGACCCTAAACCCGTGAAACCGCCGGTCAAAGCAAAGAAGCAAAGAGGGCGACCAAAAAAGAAGAGTGCTGCAGACACTACTCAATCAACTGATCAAGTTCCACCACTCCCAGAAGATGAAGAACCGGCCAAGAAGCCAAAGAAGAAACGTGGGAGGCCACGAAAAGCAACAGAAACGAAGGAGAAGAGCCCGCAGGTTGAGAAGCGGGCATCAATTAATGATGCGAACTCTTTAGCAGACGAGACAGCTCAGCCTGGGCTGGAAGCTGGGGAATCACATAAGGTTGAGGAGGTCAAGGCCAACGATGAGCAGGTGGAGGAACACGAGGCACCGATGGAAGCCCCGGTCCTTCCCAACGGCCGGGCAGTGTTGAAGGAATCGAGCCCGAATACTTTCGCCAAAGCCGATCCCAACGCCGAGGACGGGGCATCAACCAAGCTCTCAGAAGCTGCGATAGCGACAGGGAAGGAGGAAGAGAAAGATGAAAAGCCAGCGGTGAAGGCCAAGGGCTCGACGCCATCTAAAGGATTGTCTGCCCTGTTGAACAAGCCGGTATATCGGGTTGGGCTGAGCAAGAAGTCGAGAATTGCGCCTTTGCTGAAGTGTCTACGCAAGTAACAAAGATGCCGCACTATAATTTCGAAGGATGGGAGAAAGGATAGAGAAAGCGAACTATTAGAGATGTGCACTACGACGAGACACCGAGTCCGTGTAGAACGCCTCACACAAGATGATGGGGTTACGAATATCATAGCATACTATTTCAGCTCGTGGTTGTTTCGGTAGAAGCACTGCAAATGAGATGTATTCGCTAAGCCATGGTGCATATCGATGCCTTCAAGGGGATATATCAACGTCCATGTCATTCATGCTCCCCCGGATGGTTGCTGGCAGGGGAGTCAAGTACTGGCCCGTCCCTTGCCCAAGCATGGCTCTTTAAACTGGCCCAATGAGGCAGGTGTCTATCAGGCAAGGGGAACGAACAGCCTCTCCTTTCTGCTTCTCGCCCTCCACAATACATGTGCCCTTCTCCTCGTCATGCTCCTCGCAATATCTTTCTCTCTGCTCATGGGCCACATCCTCGCTAACCATGATAATTGCCGAACAATAGAGGATACCGACCCCAACAAACAAGCCGTAGTCAACGCAGTACTCGCCGGGGAGGGTAGTAAACGACAAGAGGTAGGAGCAAAAGAGTGCGAAGCCCGTGACAAAGCAAGCCTGTCGTCTACGGGATCTGACCAAGCTGGGGTCTGTTTGAGAAGAATCTGTGTCGACAACTCTTGAAGGTTTGTAGCAACATATACATGTACACGCGCCCTGTGGGTCTGCTCTGCTGGTGCTGTCAACGAAGGCGGCGCAGAGGCAGAAGTATGCCAACACGACGAAAACGGTGGTCAGGATGAGGGAATACGCTTGCAAAACAAAATAAGATACTAGCACACAAAATGGCAGAGAGATATGACAGGGACTGACCGTTTTCACCCATGTTTGGTGATGATGAGTTGTTGTTGATTGTTCGACCGGAATTGAGGATGAGGAGTCATTCAAATGCTACAGAGAGAGAGAGAGAAGTAAATACGTGTCCAGTCGAGAAGGGACGGCAGATAGAACTCTGATCCTACGCTCTCAAGGTTTAATTTTGGACCCCATACGCCATATATGATAACATCTACAAAAGTATCTAGAGTGCCTCTTGGAGTTGGTTCATGCATTTAGTCCTGCGCATGTCAACTCGCACTTGTCTAGGATATTGAACACCTCAAGGGAGGCTCATTTTTTTCAAGGTACTCTGTGTGTTTTTGCCTGTTTGGATCCCGGGAATGATGGCATTGCTCTCGGCTGGATGCTATCGTTTGCTGGGTGGAAGCAAGCAGAACACACACACGAGCAACAGAGTGGCCCAACACAAGCAAAGCGACCACAACTGATGATATCGGGAAACAATGAGAGCAAACCAATTCACTCTGGATCAAGTAAGCAGCGATACATAATCAAGAGAGAGAGAAAAAAAAAGTATAAATACCTCCAATCCCTCCCAGCTTTCGACTTCTTTCCTTCTTCTCTTCTCATCATCAACTCCGAACACATACACACTCTACAGACAACTCAACTCAACTCAACTGAACTCACCTTTACCTCAACTACAACACTACCAAGCTTATCACCCTCCCGTACATCTTCCAAAATGTCCGGCAACGGAAACGACAAGAAGGTCGAATGGACCAAGGATGCCGCCGCGCGCATTCAGCACGCCAACGTGAGTCTCTTCTTTTACCTCCTTTAACAACTATCATCCTTAAATCTCTGCCCTCTCCGAGCTTCACCGTCACCTCGTCACACTTGGAAAACCACGGGACAGCTGACTCCCTTTTGCAGGACAAGGCGGGAAACAAGTCTGACTTTGCGCGACATGCGCAGGGACAGGCCGACAAGGCTGCCAATGAGCAGGCCAAGGGCCAAGACAACAACGGCCAGCAGGGTCAGAAGAAGTGATTCATCCGATCTGGATATGTGCTCTTTGGATGATTGAAAGCCTTGCGATGGAAGCGAACAAGATGAATCTGTCCAGCAGGGAAAGGGATCGTGTATCTCACTGACACTCACGTCAATATGTAGTCAGACTTGACAAAACCAATATTGACTCATCCCTTCTCTTCCTCCGTGACTGTCCCATACATCTACCGCCTCACATATCTAGACTCATCCAGTTAAGGAGCACCAGCCGTTGAAGCATCTCAACGTTGGTATTGTCTTTCAAAGAGCCGTCATGGCCTCTACATTCTCCCTGATCCAAGGGCTCCCCCGTTATCATCTGGATACAGTTATCACTGTAATGTCCTCTCTCAGCTATAATCATAACCACCTTGAAACCAGTCATCGTTCTTCCGTTGTCAGAACCACACGAGATCCGGGGGGTCACCCAATAGAGAACAGATAAAGTCAACACAGAATTCCCAAAAACGCCCATTCGTAATGCATGCATGCTCTTTGCCTTTGTTTCCCAGGGGGTAATCGTCCAGAGTTACCCAAGTAAAATCCCCAACCACCAGTCCAACCAGGATATCTGTTTTCCTACTATTTTTCATACATCGTAGGCTCTGTACTGCTCAAACCCTACTATCGTCTTCGAGCGAGTTGATGTGTTTCTTGACGAATTCAAACGATGAGAAGAAGATGGCGTTTACAACGCAGGACCGGCTCATCGAGACACCCAAGCCGCGATACATGTGGCGCTTGAAGAACTCGATCTTGGGTGCCGGCTCGACCTTTTCGCCTTTGGAGTAGAGGAGGGAGTTGCGCTGGTAAATACTCTTGGCAGAATCGATAGGATCTGCGCAATCGTCAGTACAAAAGACAAGTCACATCTCAGAACCGCTTACATATCATGGCCCAAGAGACAAGCCCGCACATGCCTCCTGCAGCGACAACGGCCGCCTTATTGCTGTTAGGATGATCGCCAGCTAATGTATTTCCGATCTGCTTCCCACTTTCGTACACCATGAAGTAAATGGCCGTTCCCAAAGTATCACGTACTGGATAGCTCATTAGCACCGCTCACCACATAACTCATAGAAATCACCTACAAAGATGAAGTCTGAAACCAGTATAGAGCCCCAGCACACCACGATGCTTGATTATGTTGGCCATTGTCCGCAGAGTGCCCTTGTTCTGATAGCTTGCTGCCACAGCGTGGCTACCTTTATTCGTCACGCCGCGCTCAGCAAGCAAGACAGAAACCTGGGCACTAAGTTTTGTGAGCTCGAAAGGGCAGGCGAGGAATGTTATGACAGAGCCAGCAGTAGCGCCAGCGGCACCGAAGCATGCGACGGAGTACAAGTTGGGGTAGGTGCCGTGTCGGTTGACGTGGCCGATGATGTCGAAGCCGAGATTGCGTTTCACCCAGCCCGAGTAGGAATATTTTGCGCGTTGGTAGATCGAGAAGGAGACGGTACGGACGAGCGTGATACTGGCCATCGGGGCCATGACGCCTACAATGGTCGAGTTAGCTGGCAAGAACCAAGCAGACCATGTCAATCAGCCGCAGTATACCTCGAAAGAAGCCTCCAAGCTTTTCGGTGCGATATGTATGGCGAACGCAGTCGAGGAATCCTTTGTAATGGTATGTCTGCATGCGCGTCTTGACGCTGTCGAGGGGGAACGCGGCGACGGTAGAGAAGACGCTGGAGGAGCTGGCGGCGATCTCGGTTCGGTATCGCTTGATGAAGCGGTGGTAGGGGCTGTTCTTTGGGGTTGCGGTGACGGCGGCGCCCGTCGCAGTCATGGCCGTCGTCTCGCCATCGCGTCGTCCTCCAGCGGCGTTGGGCATGATGATGGCAGAGCTTGCAGCTGGGGATGGCAGTGACGGCGATGGCGATGGATGGCCTGGGACATCTTGGTGAACCAGTCTAGCTTCAGCGGTCATTGCTTCCTCCCGCTCTCCGGGAGAGAGAGCAATTGGGCCTCAGACCAGGGCGTCGAGGGGAGGACGAGGCCGTGGCCAAGCACAGACGGCAGAAGCCAGGGCAAGGATGAGGACAAGGTCGAGGTGCAGCTGTTATTTGGAGGCGCGGTCGAAACACGGCCTGTCGCGGGCAGCCGCAGGGTCCATTCAGACGCGAGGCACCGGAGAGCGGAGTATAGAGACGATGGAGATGCACGGAGGGGTTTGAGGGCCCAGTTCGGAGGTCGGGGGTCGGAGCGGCGGCGGGATATCGGGCGGTGGCCGGCTCTTGTGTCTCTGCTCGGGCGCTCGGGCGTCCGGGTGCCCGCGGCAGACGGCGGCGGCGACGGCAGCAGCAGCAGCGGTAGTTGGGGTTGCAGCTCTTTAGAACAGCAGTTTAATGGGAGGAATGGAGATGAAGTTGGAGGGTTGAGGTCTGTGGCCCAGGGTGGAGATTTATTCAAGTACCTATCAATTGGTTCTGTGGTGGCAGACACAAGGCGGGGAGAAAGAACGGGTCATGTCCCGTCTCTTGTTGCTCCTCGGGGCGAGCTTGGAGGAAGGTGCCAATCGTTCAGGTTCCCTCCCTCCCGTCAATCCTCCTCGGATGTGCAAGAGCAAGGCACCTCGCTTATCGTGGGAACGGTGAACTGCACTGCTCTGCGGGGTTCGCCCCTCCATCTTGTGTTCGTTCCAGGCGTGTTGTCCCTGAGAAAAGTGCACTTCTAGGTCTTCACCCGCTGAAAGACACGCTGTTCGCCCTGCAGGGCCCGTGAAGATCGGCTGTTGGTGTCCGGCTAGGCCTTGATCGTATAGGCACTAACTGCCGGGCACCTCATCACATGCTTTTGAGAGTCACTCTACCTTTTTGCCCTTCGTGTCTTGTTCAACTCTAGCATTCGTCTCTACTTTCGGCGCTTCTACCCAAGGCACTACTGTAGCCATTCCTCTTAACCTTGGGCTTCTCTTCCCTCGCACGGGAGGAGTTATGCTTCCTGCTAACACCGTGTCATGCCCCGGAACGCCCCGAACTCGAATCATGCCAACATCTCCAGCGTCTCTCAACCGACACTTTGTGGAAGCAAGCGGACTTCCATGTCCGGGTACCTCATCATCCAATGGCAGTCAATGCAAATCTGCTCCCCGCAATCATAGCAACACTTTAGCTCTTGTTGGACAGCCGCGTTTACCCTGATGCCAATGATGACATCTTCAAAGTCCAGCTCGCCCCGGTGCCGCCATCACAGGCGGGAAGCCACCATCACAGTCCCAATCCTCTCATGATCGGCGCTAGATCTGTGCATCCGACCCTCTTTGGCCCCAACACTCATGCATCCCCCGCCGTTCATCGAAACTCCAAACGTGGTCAACCGCGGCTTACTGTGCCTACCTGTAGTCAAAAAACACGATACTTGGTGAGATATGCTCTTATGCCATAGGAAGTCTAAAATTATATAATTTTATGAAAAATTTATACTAGAGATAGGTAAGCCTTTACTACTCCCATGATCATATCTTCATAAACCTAACCTAATCTAGGGAAAAATTCAAGGCGTGGTTGCGAACTGAGCATTTCTCGTGATTTTTGACCGGTGTGCTCACATCACCACGCCTCACTGCCACATCGGCTACAAATGTCCACACATGAGACGTCCATGCCAGCCGCCTTCTGCATGAATGCAGCCCCAATTGCCAAATCACACAAGGGTTGAACCACCATCTTTCAGCTCACATGCCACCATAATGTATTCTACTCGGGGGAAAGACGTCATCCCTCCTCGCATGGAGGATTGGCAAGATGACAAGATCGCCATAGTAGACCTGCTCGCGGACCTCGCTTGTGGTATCACTGATGTGAGGTCTGCAGCAGGGCTCGGCTTGCCTCTGGATGGTCTGACCCCCGGCGAGCTCAACAAGTGAGTACTCGACGAAATCCCAGATCCAAGGTCTTCTAAACTCTACATGTTCCATATACCACTTCCCCCAAGACCTCAAGATCCAGACTCTACCTCGGCTGGAGTATCTGCTGGAGTATCTTCTGCTGGTGTATCCGCGCCTGGGGTCCCATAGCTCCGAGTACCGTCGTGCATTGCTGCCAGACGGTCCTCTTCCTTCTTTGACCGAATAGCCTCCGTCTCTTTCCTGAGTTTCTCCAGGTTCCACATGTCGTCGTCCTCGTCGTCCTCCTCCTCCGAATCGTCTTCGTCTCTCCACTTGCCACTTTCGAATAGGGCACGACCGGTGTTCTCCTTGGCCTTGCGTAATTGTTCCTCGGCCGCCTTCTTGTCCAGACGTTCTTTCTTCCATTTAGCAAAAGTCTCTGGCGTTACGGGCGTAAGAGTGCCGGTCAATTTGTGTCGTTCCGACTCCAGGAAGTCCTCAAGTGTCAGCGTCTTGAGCGGTGACTTGTCCAGGAGGGCTTTCTCAGCTGCCCTCTGTTCCTTGGTCTTCAGAATGAATCTGTATCCACAGTCAGCTTTATTGTTATTGCAGCTCAGAATGGGCCACACATACCCAGGCGGGAGAGCATGCTTATACATGCACTTGTCACCACCATTAGGGCAAATCCAGAACCAGCCGTATTTGCCATCCTCAATGGCCTCGATAAAGTACTTGCAGACCTTGTCGGTCGTTGTCCGCTGATTGCCCTTCTTTGACAGGACAACCTTGCGGAGCTTCTCTTCGTCCCAGTCTGCCGAAGTCTCGGCCTTCTTCTGTTCCTCCTCGTCTTTCCGTGAATCGCTGTACAAGTTCTTCTTCTCTGTCTTTCGTTCGACGGCCAGGTCGTGCGCGAACTTGCACTTCTTGCCCTTCTCACAGTTCCCTTTCTTGTAGAATATGCAAACGACCGTCTTGGGGTCAACACCGAAAGGCACCTTCTGGATCTGAGCAGGCTTGTTCAGCAGGGCCTCCGTCTCCCTGCGAGCCTCCTCAGCGGCCTTCTTCTCACGCTCTCGGGCTTCCTTCTCAGCCTGCTTGCGTTTCTCCTCGGCGCTACCACTATTCTTGAGGTTTGCTGACATTCGAGCAATTTCCTTCTTGGCAGCACCACCCTTTTTGTTCTTCATGCCAAAGGTCCGGTCCTCGACCGACTTGGTCGACTTCTTTGGAGCAGGCTCCTTACCCTTCTTGGGAGGCATGATGGGCGGTCGGTGGCGGGGTAATCTTTCGAATTAAAAACGATCGGGAGAGCTTATTCGTTCGAACCGTCGAAAATCGCTCGAGATGTCGTATATCCCAAGGACTCGGGTTGGGCAAAGTCAAGACCAATGCCGCTGGATGGGAAAAAAAAGATAGGTGTTAAAAGATTGCTGATAGTTGGTGGGCTGGGCTGCCTGCCCGTGGCTGTGGAGGATGAAGTCACATACGAGTCACGTGCAAGACAACTCTGCCCAAGACTTTTTTGGGTGGGGTCTTGAGACTGAGATGAGGCGCCAGGGCCAGTCCATCCCGTCGTTGACGTGAGTACGTACTTCTAGTAGCCCCTAACGCCAGGCTTGCCGAAGCTCCATCTGGCCAGTTGGATAGCTTCCCATCACCATCAACCACGACTTCGCGTCCGTCAAGTTTCGCAAGTCCCTTGAGTCTGCAATCATTGCGCATATCACACACACAAGATTTCTGTGCCGCTTTCAAATAACAGTTGTGAGTGAATAAGCCTAACGCCAGCACTTGCGCGGCAGTGCTCACTGACCCGAGACGTCTAGCTTCTCAAACCCACTGCCCTTCACTCTCTCGATTACTCGAATCAACCGCGACGATGATTTCCGACAACGATCTCTACCGGCTAGCCATCTTCTTCGGCACCACATCAATGATTCTCATTGTTGTGTACCACTTCCTGGAGGTCAACGCCGTGAAAGACGCGGCCGAGAGCAAGGAAGGCATCTCCAAGAAGCAAGCTGCGCTATGACGGCCGTTCACAATGGCAGAGCAGCGAATTGTACAATTTCACGGTCGAAGACACTTATACTGCGGAAGGGAACTGCTCGGCGTTACGGAAACTTGTTGATGCAAGTTCACTTTCGGAACTTGACGGCTGGCGATCGATGCGATGACGGAGAAGAATCGCGTATAAACTCGTCTCAGGGGCAATCTGGCCACATTTTGATGAACGCTAAATACAACACGCTTTCGGTGACCATGTCGGACAAAGGTCGAACATCAAAGGCCACCTAAGCTTGGGGCTTGGAGTGCGACAAAAGAGGAACATAATGCCAAGTCTCGAGAATCTCCTCTCACCTAGACTTTCTCTGCACAGATCCAGCACGTTCCATAGCGACCCAAACAAAACATAATTGCGCCCAAATCCCTTCACACAAACCAAACTTTGTCTTCATTGATATAATTCGTTTGCGCATTGAACTTTGAACTGCCTTGCATGAATGACAAAGGCCTATCCAACCTGTCCCTTCAATGCATCTCGCCGCCATCTCGCAAGATGATTGGTGCTAGAGAATGTAAGTGTGGCGATTCGTGGCTAAGCACTGCCTAAATCGGACTAGTGCGTCGGTAACGCCTCGGGCGACCCGCGTGCCAACGCGGTGCTCCTTAGGCAGGCAGAGGAAAGAGCCAGAGGCAGCGCCCACCCCATGTTTTTCCACGCCTTTGTCCCTCCCATCGTCTCGTTTCTCCCTCTTCTTCGTCCTTCAACGCCCAACTTGAAACCATCACGCCCACATCTTACCCAGCCCAAGTCTTTTCTTCTTTCACCGGCCCGCCTTAATCTCTCTGCGCGCCGTTCCTTTATTCTCTTCAATCGCCTGAAACATTCATCCAGGCAAATCCACCTTGCGACCACTTTTCTCTACCTCTCACCTGTTGCGACTTTGCGCCATCGTCGACGACGAGTCTTTGTCATTGCCTGAACGCG
The DNA here is from genome assembly GCA_013623625.1 of Fusarium setosum. Taxonomy (NCBI): domain Eukaryota; kingdom Fungi; phylum Ascomycota; class Sordariomycetes; order Hypocreales; family Nectriaceae; genus Fusarium; species Fusarium setosum. Next base: position 7,243 of record JABFFE010000705.1, on the reverse strand, counting down.
CCTTTGACACGAAATCAAACCGTGTCATTCGATACCCTCTGCTGATCTGACGACTATATCAGCCAGAACAGCATCGATTTCTGACCCGAAAGGCAAACTTCGCCTCTCAACCTTCATTTGACCCTACTCTTTACCAACTTATTCAACAACACACAAATCACAATGTCTGGCAAGCTCGACCAAGCTCTCGACGACCTTACCCAGGCTCAGCGTCGCACCGCTCGTCGTCGCAACAACCCGCGCCGCTCTACTGGACGCCCTGCCGCGGCCGCGCCTGTAGGTGGTATCCAGAAGAACACCAAGCCCGCTCGCGGCGCTGGCGCAAAGCCTGCCCCAGCCAAGGCAACTCCTGCCAACAGTGACAGCAAGGTTATTGTCAGCAATCTGGTAAGATTCCCAGGCAGTTCCACGACATGACCATCCACTAACACGCCACAGCCTAAGGACGTCTCAGAGCAGCAGATTAAGGTATGTCTCCGCTGTGGCTCTTGATGCCCTCGGACTTTGTTCGACCTGTTCTTCCTCGCCGCTCTCCTTTTTGCCTTTCGACGTCGCGTCTTCTCGACTAGTCTGTCGACTTAGCCTGCTGGCCCGGAGCTATCGGACTGCCATTCTCCTTCCTTGACTAAGCTGTACCTGGAACATGGCGGCTGCGTCGGAAGTTGAGAGCATCCTTGTCGCGCAATGATTTCGCAGGAAATGCCTGGTCAGCTTTCCTCGCTTGTATAGCGCAGACTCTGCAGGATGGAGGCTTGTCGTGACGATATGCGCATTCCACCAGCCGCGGCCAGCGATTTCCTTCGGATGACACCGTCTTTGGAATCCCGCGCCGACTTTAGCGAGCAAACAGTGAGCACATGCAACAGAAACCCTCGAGGATATTTGGAGTATTCGATTATCTTGTCTTTATGCGAACTGCCGGGCTGAGACACGACGAGCTGCTCGTCTGCCTGTTGGCAGATACATCGAGATACTACACTGATAGTGGGACTTGGGCTGGGACCCCGAGATGTGGGCTGTTGCCTTTCAAAGAAGAGTTGTGTGGCTGGTTTCTCATGCTCTGACTGGTGATCAAAGCCCAGGCGGGCAACCGAGGGTTCTACCATTGGCTCACTGTTCTGCTCGCTGGCCATCCGCTCGCTATGACTGCCAACACCTGGCGACGTAAAACTCTCCCGGAACTGGATCAACCGAGGCTCGAAGACGGAATGACGGTTATTATTCAACTACACACTTCGGAAGACTGACACTGTTTTCCCACGATAGGAGTATTTCATTCAGTCCGTTGGCCCCATCAAGCGAGTCGAGCTGTCTTACGGTCCCAACTCGCAAAGCCGTGGTATCGCCAACGTGACCTTCCACAAGTCGGACGGCGCTAGCAAGGCCTTCCAGAAGCTGAACGGCCTGCTTGTCGACAACCGACCGATCAAGGTACGTAGCGCTCCGTCCTTTTTGTGTCCCATGGCGTCTAACTTGAAAAGATCGAGATCGTCGTCGGAGCTGCCCAGGCCGACAAGGTCATCCCTCCCGTCAAGACCTTGGCTGAGCGTACCGCGTAAGTGTATTCACCCATGGTCAGAAGATGTAACTAATATGAGATTTAGTCAACCCAAGGCCAAGGCTCAGCCCAAGTCCGCAGCTGCGGATAAGCATAACGCTGGCGTTGCCAAGAATGGTCCTGCCAAGGGAGCTGCCAACAAGAAGCGCCGTGGTCGCAACGGTCGTCCCGCGAAGAAGACTCAAGAGGAACTCGACTCGGAGATGAAGGACTACTTCGACTCGGCACCTGCCGGCGACAACACCAACGCAGCAGCTCAGGCTCCGGCGCCAGCCGTCAGCGGTGATGCCGACATGGATGAGATTGCTGTATGTATTCGGAACTCCGCCTTTTCGTAACTAAGACTAACCAGTTTCATAGTAAGCTATCGAGGAGGCAAGGATGGTGCTATGAGACGATAATTAATAAAACACATCAAAAACAAATTGATATCGGTGGACGTTGGGCAGCAAGGACGCGTTGACTTTATCAATGGTTACACCACGTCAGATTGTTTTTGAGGGAGAGGCAAGAGAAACTATTGAGGTCGGGTAACGGGGCAACTGGTTTTGCATTTGTTATGGGTTTGATCTCGTTCTCTTCTCTCCTCATGCTTCTTTACGATAGCCCGGTCCTCACGCGTTCTGGTGCGAACCAGACCAGGTGTAGAACCGGACTCAGCGGGCAAAACTGTAATAATAGATGGAATAAGACAAGATTCCATAACTATGATATTCCTTGTCATCTACCGTGAACTTAAGAATTGAAATGTTCGGCCAACTGGCAATCCTTTCTTGGCGAGAGTTTAGAGCATCTTACCATGGAAAACTCTAAGATGGAGCGTCCAACATCCGAGCATATCACTACTTGACAATAGCCTGGCCCAAGTTCAAGTTTGAGAGTTCGGGCTTGCGATTCGTGCAAGTCACTAGAGTGGAAAAGATGTCGCAAAGATGGCCTCAGCGCAAGATACGCTCCTCGAGACAAGTTTCACAATTCACATGATCGCTACACAAACTCAATCGACTTGCGTTAACTTTGTAATTTTTCCATTTTTTTCCTCATATCAAAACGGGCAGTACAGTTTCAACGATGGATCCGCGAAAACCGACAGCACAACGCCTAAGCCACCGCCCCCAGCCTTAATCCAGTAGTTAAGAGATGCTCTTCTCGGCAGCTGCGCAAAGCCGTATGCCTAAACTCAGTCCTTCTTCTCAGTAGCCGCAGCGGCAGGCTTGTCGGCGGGCTTCTTGTTGTCGCCCTCGAGCGCGGGCATGTCCTCGTCGTCATCTTCTTCCTCCTCCTCCTCGCCTCCCTCGGCGCCAGGGAAGCCTGCACCGCCGCCGAGCTTGGAGAAGTCGATGCCTCCAAAGTCACCACCCATGTCACCCATGCCGGGCATGCCACCTGTTTGTACTCTGTTAGTTTCGAAGATTGCGCAAGCCTATCTGAAAGCTAGTACTCACCCATGCCGCCAAACTGGGAAAAGTCGTCCTCGGGAGCCTCGTTCTGCTCATCCTCATCAACCCACTTGTCAAAGTCGGTCTTGAGGAAGTGCACGCGCTTGGAGTCCTTGAGCAACCGAGGCCAGTACTCCTCCTTGAGCTCCTTCTTCTGCAGCTTTATCTCAATGTTCTTGGCAGTGTGGTTAATCTTGCTCTCGGCCGGGTCGATCTCGCCCCAGAACTCGAGCTCGACATGGTACTTCTTCTTGAGGGTGGACGAGGTGCCGGTAAAGTTGAGGGTGGTGGGCTTGAGGTCGAGGGTGAGGCCGTCCTTGGGCACGTCGGGGACCGAGATGGTCAGATAGATGAAGTTCTTGCCGGGGTCGGCGACGGAGGATCGCTGGGCCCAGAGAACTGCAGGACAGAGGTCAGCGGATTGTCTTGGGACATTGGAAGAGCGCGCAAGAGGATGCGATTAGATTGGAGCATTCGGCAGGGCAGGATTGCGGATTGTCGGTGGGCGCGGTGATGAGGGCCGGCTCATGAGGGGGAAGGCTGGTGATTATGGATAGGGAGGTGGAGGGACTTGTAACATACCTTCGGGGTAGACGGTGTCAGCCATTGTGAGAGGAAGATGGGGTTGGTTGAAAGGAGGCAAGGGTATCTCAGAGTTGTGTAAAGGAAAAAACAGAGAGAAGAAGAAAGACCAAGATTTGCTTGATGATGCAGCAGCAGAAAGTCCCAGGAGTTGAAGTGAGGTGTGGACGAGTTTTTGGTGGGCGGAGGTGCAGGTTTAGCTCCAGGCGGCCTTCTCCCTAATAGGACTGACGAGTAGCTGTCGCGCTCCGCTGTGAGGCTTGCACGTTTGCTGGTCACAGGCGGGATGGTGCTGGGGGGGGCAGAGAAGGCGGCGTAGAATGTGTAAGAAGGGAACAGAACGGCAGAGCAGCTGAGGGGCAGTCGATGCTGAGATACATGACCTCGCTGCGAACATGCAGCGTCGAGCCAAGTACTGCTCTATCGCATTGGGGAGGATGCCCGCTCTGACGTTTGTTCCCCCCCTGGTACCGCGCATCTCCACTATTACTGGGCTGGAGCTCCTCGAAGATGCTAGACGGGAGCTTGGTCACCTGAAGCCCTCCCGTCTCCGGTGATGGACAGAGCAGATACGAGATGCTTCCACATTTGCCGAGACCGGGGCAATCAGCTATCAACTCAATCTTGGAATGCATCTGGTGTCTCAAGACTCATCTGCAACTTTTCCAACCATCTCCTGAGGCACCATAGTTCATCCCTTGTGCCCGCCAGCCATGGCAGCCTAGAGCCTACCTACCTTACATAGAAGCGCCCGGCATGTGGATGGCGGGGTAACTCGTGTCAGGCACCACACACGGGCGACGTCCAGCGATGCTTCCAGTGGGCGAACCCGCTGAGACCCCTGTATCTTATCCTGCTATCGGACCAATCAGCTCCTCGGCCTCCCACCCGCCTTTCGTCAGCCTCGGGGCTTGGGCTAGAACCGGGCGAGCCTCACCACCATGACCCAACATCATCCAACGACTGGCTGCGGCTGATTCAACGGCCAACTCGACGGCATCAAGACGCTTTCTCGACTTGTCGTACTTGCGGTACTTTGACTATCTGAGTGGCACCTTCTTTTTTTGCTTATCGGGACTTGTGCTACCCTGTTTGCTGTCCACAACCGAGCCATTTGCTCCGCTCCTGGCCATCTCCATTTGCGTCATTGGCGCGGGCATTATAGCTATCACGATATCTCTGCTCGACTCCTCACTCCCACCCAACCTCCACCATGGAGACATTCAAGTCTCTCTTTGCAAAGCCTGATCCTCAGGCCCAGGTACGCATGCAATCACACATAACCTGCCATGGCATGACCTGTGTTGACTCGACGTCTCCGTCCTCGTAGGTCCGCAAATGCAATGCCCTGATGCGACAAAACATCCGCAAGATCGACCGCGACATCGCCTCCGTCAAGCAAGTCGAGACCAAGACCAAGAACCTCATCCTCCAAGCCGACCGCCGCGCACAGCGCGACCCGAACCGCGCCAAGCAGGCCCAGCAGGAGGTCCGCGACTTGGCCCGCGAGCTCGTCCGCACCCGCAGGACCTCGGCGCGCCTCGTCACCGCCAAGGCGCAGCTGTCGTCGGTGCAGATGCAGGTCAATGAGGCGTTTGCCGTGCGCAAGATCGAGGGCTCCATCCGCGCGAGCGTCGGCATCATGAAGGACGTCAACACACTGATCCGCCTACCGGCGCTGGGCAACACCATGCAGGAGCTGAGCGTGGAGTTGATGAAGGCGGGAATCATTGAGGAGATGGTGGAGGACTCGCTGCCGGCGGACGGGGACATGCTGATGGAGGACGACGAGGCTGAGGGCGAGGTGGACAAAGTGCTGGGGGAGATCCTCAAGGATCGCAAGGAGCCCAAGCTACCCGTGGCGCCCGTACCAGAACCGCAGAAGCCACAGGAGGAGGAGGAGGAAGAGGAGGATGCAGAGGCTATGATGGATCAGATGCGCAACCGATTAGAGGCGCTCCGAAGCTAGTGCGACGGGGGACGCTATGCAAGGGCCGGTCATTTGAAGTTTTCATGTTGTCAAGATGTTCCTCGTCATGGGAGGAGTTGGGGGCGTTTGGTGCTTTTGATATTTTGGTATACATACATCCTACGACGACTCTCTTAGAGCTCAGGGGCAAGATTGTTCCTCGCACTCCAAAGTACGACGAGATATACAGCGACATTTTAGCTCTGTTCATGCCTGGTCCCTTGTCCGGTTGATGTGAAGGTGCATGCTACTTTGTTGGTCTTGATGTATCATGACGATGGTTCTCAAACAGGATAGGGGTGGTACAGGTGAAGTGTCTGGATGCTTAGCTATGTCGACCAGGCAAGCAAGATATCTCTGTCTGGGTTGCTCTGTGCGGTGGCACAACTTGGCCTCTTTTGTTATCTATCCTAATGTGGTTTATGTATCGGATGGTTACTGTTTATGGGTGAAGAACGATTTGGAACTTCAACCCTCACTCCGCGGAACTGATGAACTACGAAACCAGGCTACCGGTCGGATTGTTGTCGGCTAAGGCATCACTTCACCTTGCTCTGGTATAGCCTAGACCAACAAGACTCGCGAGACTGGTCAGATATCAGTAGAGACACAAAATCGTTTCCCTATAATCTTGTCCTGCCCCTATGTGTGGAACTTGTGATATGAATTTTTGATTGACCAATCCAGTGTTCTTGCAACATCACGGACACATATGATTTCGCCAGTCAGCAACGATCAACTTCCGGCTTCCAGATATTTCATCAAACATAGATACACCCTAAACCAGCCTAATCCTAAAGTCTTCTAAGCCTTAGTTTAAATTTATGAGGATCACTTGAAGATATTTGCCTAATATCACAATTAGCCTTGGTGTTTTCATGTGTAGATTTATCGTCTGGCGATGATAGACCGAGGAATTCCAGGCAGCTGCACTGACACACCCTAGAAATGAAGCAAATCGGTTAAAAACAAAGGGAATCAGTAACATATCAATGGTAGACTACACGAACCCTCACCAGACCTACGAAGACGATGCTGATGATAGAGACGATTCAACACTGGGTTACCCTAGAGCACATCGCTGAGCTGACCAGGCATCGTGATGCAGGAACCGACATGTCGGACCAACTACCCCCGTAAGGAATCAGACTGCAAGGATGTTGGCAGGAGTACAGCATAGAGAGCCCGGTCAGTGAATACCGTGATGAGTTGCAGGGTTGAGTTCCCCGACGTCATCACACCGGCCTCAATCCATTGCGGTTGAGATGGATGCGAGCGTAGATGGCCTCACCGCAACTGCGAACTAACAAATGAGTCACATTCACCGAGTCGGGCCTCTTTCACAGACCAGACACATCACATCACATCTTTAATTCTAAAAAATTTTCATTCATCCTGCACCGACAGAGTGTTCGTCAAGGGTAGCTGCATCGGGCTGCAAGGGACAGTTGGTGTCGTGTAAGTCGAGCCAGCGCAACAGACAACGTCAAAAGTATGAGATGCATAACCAGCGCAGCAGAAGCACTAGGGTTAGGGCAACACAACACAATTTTTTGTTTTCTATCAGTTTCAAAAGGCGGTATGCGGAATGAATATATGTACGGTGTAAGTGAGGGTGTTGCGGTGAAGTCGTAGAGTGCAGTGGGTTGCAGTTCGAAAATGTGAAACACTTGATCGGTGAAGAAGAAGCATATG
>JABFFE010000701.1:0-64833 GCA_013623625.1 Fusarium setosum | reverse complement strand
AATTTATTAAGTACTTTTAAAAAGCGCTTTTTTAATAATATAATAATATAGCTAGAAAGATTAAATTAAAAAGGTTTAAATATATAAGGTATTAAGCTAATAAAATACTTATTTATATAGATATTATATTTTTTTACTATTATATTTCCTCTAACCTCTAAGGGTAGTAGAGTTATAATACTAAGCTTATGCCATGTTGGCCGACATTCCCCGTGATTCTCCTCACTTGATGCTTAATGTCGCCATTGGAGGGATCCTAAAGCAGCTGAAGCGCTATGTAGATGGAGTTCCCAGATGAAACAGCCATGACGCTTTGAAGATGGCTGGGATGCATATTGATGTTCCCGCTTTTGAACAAGGCAATGCAGGCAAAGACTTCGCTCCGGTTCAATGACGCACGGAAACTCGGAAATTTGTGGTGTGGTATACCACTAATTTTCCGAAGCGCTTTGTCGAGACCCGGTTTGATTTGATTCCATTCATTAGCCTGCGAGGTTGTATAAGATCTATACCACTGTGTCTTCTGCAACGGCTGGGATGTGACCTTTGGATCGATCGTGGCAACTGGCATGCCCTCGAAGATCTCGTATGCAATCGACAGGGCGTCGAGAGAAGCGAAGTAGTCTCGGTGTGTTTCAACACTCAGCCTGAGCATCTCCTGGAGAGCTTCCGGGCGGACGGAGTCCTCTCGCAAAGCCGAGACCCAGAAGGAAGGCGGCACAGGCTCGGTCCCCATTTCCAAGATATCTCCTCTATCTAGCTTGGAGTTGATAAGGATGGCAGCGTCACCCGGCTTGCCCCATAACACGTCGTAAACTTGCCCACAGGTGCTCACTCGAGCTTTAGCATCTGGCACTTGCGGCGATCCATGCCAAATCAATGTCTCTGCAGGATACTCAGGGTCCCTGTAAATGACCCTGTGTTCTTCCACACAAGCCCACTCCCTTGTGCTCAGCAGTTTAGCTTGTCTCTTTTCGGTCAGTTCCGGTTCTTGGCGGTGTCGTGTCCATGACAAACTGCAGACATGGCGGGCGCAATTACAGCTTGAGGTCTCATGCTTCTCACAAGTGCATTTTGAGTGACCTGAGTGCTTGGATTTCTTCTGATATGGTGGCGATCCATCGCTTATGACACGCTGTCAGCCTTTCAGCGCCGGAGAGGTCGTGTTTGCGTACCGAGGCTTTGGCTTTGACTGCTGTAGCATATTAATGATGCAAATATGTCCCATTTGACATTTTTGGAGCTTTTGTATGGGTGATATTCAAAGCGTCTGTAGAGTCAAACAGCTCGTCCTCTGGAATTGGGTATTCGGACTTTACGACATCACCATCAGGCTCGTCCGGGTCTCCGGTTCTATATCTGGCTTCAGATAGCTCTGGTGTTTTCTTAACAGCATATTGAATCACCGTGTCCTGATCTGTGATGTATTGGCCTGCCCACTGGCGAAGGTAGGAAATCTTTGTCTCGGCAGCTCGCAATGAGCCAATAAATGTTTGCGAATTTAAGAGCCCAAGGAAATCTGTCTCGGTACCCGCACTGTAACTCAGAAAAGATTCTGCCCGGCGTTGGCCGAGTTGCAGTAGTTGAACTGCTCTCTCCCTCTCCACCCCCTGGGCGTTGAGGAAGACCTGAGCTGCGTCCCAGAGCATCTTGAGCCATTGCCATGGCCGGACGTCCGGTGAATCAAAGGCTTGGATGTCTAGTGAGTTCGATATGACATCTTGATAAAGGGAGGGATCCTTGAGGCCGAACCCTTCAACATTACGTTCAAGAAAAGCCCAGATTTCGACAAGACATTCCGCTGCTTGACAAGTGGTAGTGCGAGAATCCCACTGTGAGAGTAGACTTCCGAGACCTACGAAAGAAAGATCCCGGCTGGTCAGCCGGGATGTATCTGGATCCAGGGTTCTTATTGATGTAACGGGATCCCCATAAAGGTTCAGAGACGTCAGTGGTAGAGACCACGAGATGCCGCAGTTTTCTTGGTCAGAACGGCCCTCAGAAATACCAAGCGTTAGAATACCACCTGCCGAAATAAGAGGATCCCTTCGCTTGATCTTGGTGGTTGAGTTCCCTAGTACCAGGAGATCCGGGAAGAGATGCCAGGCCGACAAGCCGAGGAGAATCGCTCCGTTACGTACCTCCTGAGATAGACCGCGGACAAGGTTTTCGACCAATGTCATGGCGCTCCTCCACGCTTACAGGACACTCTCGTAGGTGTCATTGATGGTGTTTACCGCCATAGCGACGTTCTTGAGGATGAGCAGTTGTGTCTGCTTGGTCTTGATGCCCGTCGCTTCATCTGCACATCGGAACCGTGAGCGAGCACTGGCATCCCACTGAGCTAATTGCTCTCGCGAAACAGGTTGCCTAGCAGCTGATTGTAGCGCCAGCTTTTCCAAGCCGCCAAGACCGTCGTCTGCTTCGATCTCGCGTTTCCGCTCGGTAACAATGTCAACCCATACAGAGGTTGCCTAGTCCGGTTCCCAGATCCGAGCAAGCATGCAGGCCAAAAGATGCATGGCGATGGCTGAATGCCCTGAAGTTGCAGCTGCCCAGATCGATGTGCAGTCTGCCCCGACCTGTTCAAAAAAGAGACCATGGTCCTGCTTAGAGCCCTTGGGGTTGACTTCCCGGCTCGACACGATTTCGGACGACCTCGTGCCATAGGCCCTGAAGAGTTCCGGGGTCCGATCTAACAATGGCTCGAACAATGCGGCCAGCTTCCTGGCTGTGCTGTGTGAGGTGCCGTCTTCGGCCTCTCGTCGTCTTTCCTTTGATAGGGCCTGGCCCAACACTTGGAATTCTTGAGGCGCTTCGACCTTTACCAGAGAGAAGTCAAAGTTGAGATTTGCGGGGGCAATTGTAATGTCGCTCACCGCAGAGATGGTTGAGGTTGTAAATCTTCCGACTGAGGTCATGCTAAGTTGTTGAGAGGCGTGCTGTAGCCAGAGAGGAGTGGTAATGGAATAAGGCTGCCGAGAAGACGCGAAACTTTGCGTGCTTTTTATGGATTTCCCTCGTGTTTGGAGAACAGGATAATCCAGCTATCTCCAATCCATAGCCACCACAGAGGTGCTTGGCGGTTTAGCCATGGTGGCCATGTGCATCACTTGCACATGTAGCCCCCTCAAGTAAACTTTCTGATGTGCGCGGCTGCCGGCAGCTTGCCTTCACCATAACAAAGAACACGTCGTCTTTCCACATCTCTAGCATCACAAACCCGATGCTAACACATTGGCGGCGGGAAACATCTTGAGGCCGCGATACTAAACTGGAGCATCGGAATTATCGCATCGTGCGACTTCCTCATGTTTGGGTATGGCCAAAGAGTCGTCGGTGCACTTTTTACCCTGGATGATTTCCGAGAAACTTGGTTTTGGCGACACCTCAGAACTGTGTTAGCATCGGGTCCATAATGGCAGAGCCGTGGAAAGGAACGTGTTTTTTTATTATTCTGTAATCAACCTGCCCTTGATAGAGCGGACACAACTCAGATAATTAGAGACGATCACATCCACGTCCAGTTATGTGTTTGTTGAAAACTTAGGAGATGTTCACATGTCTCTTTCAAGTTAGGAATCTGGGTCTGGAAAGATCCTCAGCGCAATAGTTACAAGCAACCAAGTTTCCTATTGGTCTAGGAGATTAACAAAAAGGTCCTACCCTTGTAGTATCTCGTTCCTGAAGAGCGGATACAGCCCGAGTGATAGGCAGGGTCATTTCCCCCTGCAACGACTAGGATGAAACAATTAATACGAGCTTTGACAAACGAGGTATGGCTCCCGACTGATCGACCGCTACGGGCTTGACGTCAACAGGTGGATACTTTTATTATCCGGACATGACAACACCGAAGAATGCCAGGGTTGTCGTGATAAGCTGTGTGGGTACAGCACCGAGGCATCCATGATAACCGGTGGGTACGGAGGTACTTAATCGGACCTTTGAACCCCGTCGCAAGCCGAAGACTCCGGGCTAGAACTCATTTGGAAGGTTCGAAACGGCGATCAAAGCTAGTTCGTTCGCATTACGACGGGCGTCGGGCCGTGAGTTATTTACCGTCTTCGGGACGATGCTCCGACTTCATACTACGTAAGCAGCTGGTCAGTTGAAACCGACAATGGCACACGACCTCCTAAGGCAATCAGGGGGCTAAACATGTTGAAATGGCCATGTGGAAACAATTGCTTACAAAATGACTCTGGCCAAGAAAGCTGTGCCCCAAAGTATGACTTAGCAATACCCAGAATGCTTTCGTATATACCAAAGGCACTGTCACGAGCGATGAAAGACATGTTTTAACAGCATAAGAGATGATCTATTCTCTACTATAACAGTTTAACATCATATGCAACGCCCTTTTATAATTACTCTCCTCTAACTCTCCGTCCAAGGAATATCAACCTTGTCCAATTTAGACCGAGTTGGAGTTGTCAGCGCAAGTAAAAGCAGCAGAACCGCCAGACTCCTTATAAGAGTCGATAATACCAACAATAGATCCGTAAGTGCCGCCAATCATCAGGAATGTACCAGAGACAATGACGAAAACGCTAAAGGCAACCATGAGGTACCACTTGAGAGTGGGATCGCGTCGGCCGGTGCTCCAGTTGTCGTAGAGCCACATACATCCCATGGGCTGGAAGGACATCAGAGTGCCGAGAAGAGCACCGACGAGGGAAACAAGACCGCCGAAGACGGGGATACCGCTGGCAATCAGGTAGGCGATGACGGCAGTAGCAAAGGTGCAGCTGATCCAAGTTCCCCAGTGGATAGGGCTGTTGGAAGCAAGATGCTTGGAACCTCGGAGAATGCGAACAAAGGCGTACTTGGCGGCGAAGTGAATGACGAGGGTCGTGGTAGCGACGAGACCGGGGAGCGCAAGACCGTAGCCAATCTTCTTGAGGAGAGGACCAGCAGAGCCAAGAGCAGGCGAGGCGACGTAAGAACCGCAGTAGATGTAGACTACGCAGCCGATGACGATATATGTGATGGTCACACCACCCTGACAGACCAACAGCGATCGAGTGTAATGCGCAGGGTTCTTCATCTCGGAGGCGATGGAGAAGAAACCGGGGGTACCGGCGTAGGCGAAGACGAGCGAGGAAATGGCGGAGATGCCCTCGGTGAACGAAGGGCTGTTGACGATCTTGTAATCGGACTTCCAGTGGCCGGTTTGAGGGGCGGCCGAGGGTCGGTCCTGAACGCCGACAGCGATCGTTACGGTAAAGACTAGACAAGGTCAGCAGATGAAGCTTATGGGAACTCTAGAAGCAACTCACTGGCTGTGAGAATACAGACCAATCCGATCCAGGCGAGCCAGCTGATACGGCCCAGGGTTCGAATACTCGCGAGACAGAATCCGATAATAGCGGCCACAGCAACAAAGATGGCAGTGCAGGCGCCGTGAGTCGAGACGGCGTTCAGACCGATCGAGATACCAAGCATACCGGATCCAGCGACAAAAATCCAGTCTATAAGAGTTGTTAGAGCTGCTGATGGTCTAATTTCGGCCGAGTCTACGTACAGAGACAGAATGCAATTCCTAGGATTTCGCGGCCAATGCGGCCAAACATCAAATCACCGGCATCGTCGATGCTATAAACTTGTGTGTGGCGGCGCTTAAAGACACCGACCATGTAGTCGGACCAGGTGGTTATGCCGGCGATGATGATGAGGCAGATGACACCGGGAACGATTCCGAGAACGTCGAATACGGCGGGAATAGACAAAACACCAAGACCGATCTGGGTCTTCATCATCAGAGCAACTGTGCCGATCCATCCTACCTGCAAGTTGTCAGTATTTTGAGGCTCAATCGGCTTGGCAAGCCACATACTGCACGGTAGTTGGGTCCCCCTTCTGTGATATCACCGAAGATATCATCGTGGACCTGTGCCTCGCTGCTTTCACCAATCTTTGAGGGCACATTTGCCAACCCGCGGTTGATCTCGATATCCTGATCGAGATCGTTCTTCATGTCCTTCTCTGTGGGGGGGCTTGAGTACTGAGACATGGCGACGAACGAGCCTTGAGAGGCAACAATGAGGGAAGCAGGCGACTCAAGAATGCAAAGAGATCATAGAAGAGAGAAACAAGGACGAGGGAGAAGAGGAGAGGAAGCAGTTGGAATGCGGAGAGTGATCCACCAAGACCCGGGGAACTGGGGATTGTGGACTCATCTTATAGAGATTGACACGCCGAGCAGCGCTCTGACCATTTCGACAATGACGAGGTAAAACAGCGATATCTTTGCCCCTATGGGTCCAGCATCAGGCGAACGATAGGAAAACAGGCTATGACAGGGCAGTGATTACAGTCTAGAGAGTGGGTTCCGGCAAGGCCTACAAACCTTGCGGAGCACCACCCTCGCCCCTCAGGCCCGGCGTCAGCGATAGGGAGGTTGTGCGGGCTTATCTCTAGTTGGCTAGCGAGGTCTCGACAAGCGGGTGGAGAAGGGCCAGCTCTCACGCCGCCGAATTGGTACGCCTAGCTCCCCCATGGGGTAGTGAGGGCACTCATGGGGTAGAGAGGAGACAGACTCATGGAGATGAGGGGGACTCCACGGGGCGAGCTGGCCTAGGGTTTGGCGAGCAAACATGCGGAGTTGCAGGTCCGCAATTTGCTCAACAGAGCTGATGATCAGGCGAGTCAGACTTTGGCCAGCACTGGGGACAGTTGTTGCAAGTACGTAACAGCAACAAGGTCTGAGGACAAGTTCCAGTTTAAACTGCCCTAGTCCGGACAACCCAACGTCATAACGTTTTGGAGTTCCCACTCGCCACGGGGTTAGCTTTACCGACACTCTGACGAGTGAGGGAGGCTTCCGCGCCGGACCCGTCTCCACTGGTGACTGGTTACTAGGAACTCGGACCCTCTTCTCCACCTGTTTTGACTGAGGCGAAGTTTTCATTACCCCATTGCTGACCGGGGGGCTCCCCCTCAGCAGTCTCGACCTCGGAAGGGGTCCCGATGCTCATCCATTGACGAAAGGGCATGACGCGCCGGGAGCCAACAACGGGAGAGAAATAAAGTGCGCATTGATGCCTCCTTCTAGAATTACTTTGATCTATCCTGGATGCATCGTACAACAAAAAATGTCTCGCGATCTGCGCAGTCAGCTTCCTGGAAGGGCTGCTCGGCAAGACCCCGAATCCACTCCGAACGCTTCGACCATGTTGCCTGCTACCACCCCTTTTTTAATTCTAAATTTTCTCAGCTCTGGGTGGGTATATTGACGCTCTTTCCATGGTCTGCCTCTCCAGAGAGTCGTGATTGTCTTTGTCTGGGTGCAACAATTGAGCCCGGGCTTGCCGTAGAACCTGCTCGTGCTGCCCCCAGCCACGCTCTTCTTGTTGCCCGTGAAGCTGGACATGGGCAGAGGCACAGGGATGGGCACATTGACTCCAACTTGGCCGGCCTCAATGTTCTTCTGGAACCATGCGGCTACCCCACTGCCGTACTCGTTCTGATTGATGAGCTCCGTCGCGACCTCAAGCGTTGAGGCGCTGAGTACCAGCACGGGCCCGAAGATTTTCTGCTCGTTGCACTGCATAGTTGGGGTCACCCCTGTGATGACAGTCGGGGCGATAAAGTTGCCAGAGGGGTACTTGTCGGGAGGGCACCCGCGTCTGTCGAGCACCGCATCTGCACCCTCCTCCTCAGCTGAGACAATCAAGGATTCGATCCTCGACTTTGACTCTGGGCTAATCACAGGGCCTAGGTCAGCACCGTCCTCGAATCCTCTGTCCGTCTTGAGCTGTTTGGCCGAGGCTACAAGCTCGTCAACGTAGAACTACCGAGGTATCGGGACCGGCTGGAACAACAGTGCTGAGAGCCATGCACCGCTGGCCGGCAGCACCAAAAGCAGCGCCGGTGATCGCATAGATTGTGCTCTTATTATAGTCGGGCAGGATGACGGCATGGTTCTTAGCTCCGAGGTTCGCCTACACGCGCTTCCCGTTAGCCGATCCCTAGGAGTAGATATACTCCCCAGCGGCATTGCTTCCGAATATTGATGGCGGGCTCGTCGAGGATGAAGTTGACCGCACAGTGCGTCCCGTGAATAATATTGATAACACCTTCAGGGAACCCTGCCTCCCTGGCAATTTCGGCAAGTATCATCGCAGCTCCCGGGTCGTGTTCCGATGGCTTGAGCACAAAAGTGTGTTTCCAGTAATCGTCGCAATCGGGATGGGCCAAAGAGGGATCATGGCCGGGAAATCTGCAAAAGGGACATAAAGTTAGTTTTGTCTTCCCCAGGACTGGAGCGAGGGTGATCTGACAGTCGGTCACTTACTAAAGGGACAGATTGCGGCAACGACTCCGAGGGTTTCTCGAAGATTGCGCATTTCCATATCTTTGGCAACCTCGAGAACCTCTCGTGATTTGTGTAGTGATGTCACAGGCAGTCTCTGCAACCTGGAGGCCGCGGAGAACATCGCCCGCGGCAATCGGCAAACGCTTTGCCCTGCTCTAGAGTAACGGATGCAGCAAGACGGTCTAAGTTTCAGCTGGGAAGCCGCGTAAACTCGAACATGTTATGCTGACGACGCAAGATGCTCGTGTTTTTCCAGCCGGGGAAAGCATCCTGCGCAACCTTGACGCCTGCGCAGAGCTCCTCGTCTGTAGACTCTGGCATACGCGTCACGACATTGATGGTGGCAGGGCCGCGGACCTCAATCCACTTGCTAGCGGCTAGAGGAGTGAAGCTGTTGCTGATGAAGTCGTGGGTGGAAGAGAGTCGGCAATCTTTGAATAGATGTGGGAGAAGAGCGGTTGTAGATGGAATGTGCTGAGCGCAAAATAATGCGTGGTATCAGAGAGCTCGAGAGACACCTTGCAACTCGAGCAGACTCCATATTGGCAAAGTGTTTCACGTTTGAGTCGTCTAACAAGCTGACGCGAGGAACCGTGATATTAGCCCTTTAACTTGTTTTATTACCCTTTGGTTGGACAAGTCAAACTCTTGCTTTCCTTTCCAGAGGCTCATTTCCAACCCCATGATATTCAAAAAGGCAAGTGGACCATCGAATCTGTCCCAAACTGTCAATCTGTGTTAGATCTCGTGATGCATGTCCAGATATCCGGGCTCGGAGGCCGGTTCCTCGCCAAGGCGGAGTCCCCCCATTCTCCGCACCATCTCGTTTCTCCATTTTCCCCACAAGCCTTCCGTTTCCCGATTGCCACCTGCCATTAGACTCCGGAGGCGGGCGGGCTCAATCGGCCAAACTATATCCCATCAGCCTCGTCCTCCAAGACAGGCAGGCTATGCCGGCGAGATAAGCCATCCAGACTGCCGGCTTTCTTTTGCCAAGTGGTCACATGGACATGTTGGTTGATCGATTTAGGCATGTTCCCCAAAACTCGGGCACGCTGGGGTCCGGGGTTTGGGTCGCCTCTGAAAAGTTATTTGACTGGGCTTTGAGCATCGAGAAATCGACAAGTTCAAGCTCTCCCATTCTCTATACTGAACAGGACCAAGAACCCAACCCCTCACAGCACGCAAACTCAATCTTACAATGGCCAACCGAGGCGTTTCGTGGGATCCCCATGTCCACACCATTGCGGACCTGAAGGAGCTTGGCAGCAAGAAGCTCCCCAAGATGTATCGAGGCATGTAGCCTATCCCCTGCATTGTCAGGCACAGACCCAGGAACCCATGCTGACTCGTCGAACCACAGACTACTTCAATGAAGGAGCCATGGATCTGGTTACGTATGATTCGCCAGCCCACGTCCCGCTCCGTGCTCAGACCAAGGCTTACTCTGTGTATCTAGACTGAAGGATAATGAGGATGCTTACAATCGGTACAAGATCCGACCGCGCATTCTGGTGAATGTCGATAATGTCGACATTTCGTCAGAGATCTTTGGATGCAAGACTGCATTGCCATTGGGTTTCAGCCCTGCTGCCATGCACCGTCTGGCGCATCCTGATGGTGAGCTGGCTACTTCCCGGGCTGCAGCCAAGCTCGGAATCTGCATGGGCTTGTCGTCGTATGCAACAGCATCTCTCGAGGATGTGGCCGCCCAAGGGACAGGAAATCCATATGTGATGCAGCTTTGCGTCTTGAGAGATCGCGAGACCACACATCAGATTCTACGACGTGCTGAAGGTAAGCCACACCCACCCACCAGATCGTCATTGAAGCAGTTGACCTAACCCTAATGTTTCTTAGCGGCTGGATATAAGGCCATTTTCCTATCTGTCGACGTTCCCATGCTGGGAAGGCGATTGAACGAGTACCGCAACAACTTTGTTCTGCCCGACGACATGGCCTGGCCCAACCTTCTCTCTGATGGAAAGAGTGAGCTCAGCGGATCAAGTGAGGATTTAACCCAGAGCAAGCATGACTTTGATCCATCACTTGACTGGGACACGGCCATTCCTTGGCTTCGTCAACACACCAAGCTGCAGCTTTGGATTAAGGGAGTGTATGCTGCTGAGGATGTCCAGTTGGCTATCAAGTATGGCCTTGATGGCGTCATCGTGTCTAACCACGGCGGAAGACAGCTGGATGGCGTTCCTGCAACTTTGGATGCTCTCCGGGAGTGTGTCATTGCAGCTAACGGCAAGATTCCCGTTGCCGTTGACGGTGGCATTCGACGAGGTACCGACATTTTCAAGGCGCTCGCCATGGGAGCTAGCCACTGCTTTGTCGGAAGGATACCGATCTGGGGCCTTGCGGTAAGTCCCAGCTCAGTAAAGCCTGGTCTGGGTGCTAATCAGTGCAATAGTATAATGGCCAGGAGGGGGTTGAGCTCGCACTCAAGATCCTTATGTACGAGTTTAAGCTCGCGATGGCTCTTGCAGGGTATGAATCTCGTGGGCTTTCAGAGGCACAGTTGACTGACTTTGTTTTCCTTAGATGCCGTACTATCAAGGACATTTCTAGAAGCCACCTTGCGTTCCTCAACTCGGAGGGTATACTTGCCAAGCTATAAAAGGTTGATAGTGTTACTAGCATAGCGTGTAGTTTTTCTTGCATAAAAGCAGAAATTGGAATAATGCACTTTGTATTTGCCTAATGCCTAATTTTCAATCATTTTTACTTGCCGTGTGCTAGCAAATATATTACGGAGCAACTAAAATCAATGCAACTATAAGTCCGAACCAGAGTGATTATTAAGATCTTCTGTATCACAAGAAGCTGTTTAAATAGGGTATCCTGATAGTTTTCAAGCTGACTTTGGCCCTGTTGGCTTGTTCATCCCGTCTCATTCCCGGGTTATAGCGGTTATCGAACGTTCTCCTCTAGATGTTGAACCTAACCATTGACAGGTGCGCAATAGTTTCAATTCTAAATCAACAGAAGGACCAATTCACCCATCCACTTAATTATGAGGTATTTTTAAAAAAAAAAAAAAAAAAATAGGAATACCATATTCATAACAACACTTTTAATTCATATCTCCTCGTTCAGTAACGGGGATCATTCACTCACGTAATGATCTCAAGTTTATCTTCAGTCAAGTCTACCCTGAACCATGGAGAACCGTCAGGATGGGATACGAACCCCTCGAACCCACAGTCATCTTGTATAAACCAGGGATGATCCCGTCGCGCTGCTGACTCAAAGTCATGGAGAATAATGGCGAGATTGCGAGACTGCGAGAAAGCAGCGACCGCTATCGGGCCCTTGACTGCGGCGGAGTCCACGTGCACGTCAAAGGAAGGGGACATTGATAAGCACATTTCCAATGAGGAAGGTCACCTATAATTCGCCCTGCTCATTTGACAGCTGCAGACTAGTCATAGGAGAGCCTCGACTTCCCGCGTGTTGCCGCGTGGCAAGCCAGTGCGCCTCGTCGTGGAAGCCTGCCTTTTTTTTTTCTCGAATAGGCAAGACCCCTCCGCCAAAGTGTCACACTCCCCGCGAGAGTAGCGCGGGGTACACGGAATAGCAGACAAAAGCGTCGGGAGCTCTTGAACAAGACGCATATAATAGACAATGTGAATGCGGTAGAGGAGGAAATATGTCTCTCGTTCCCAACATTCTGTTAAATCACCGTCAATTGAGACTCTTTCCTTAATTGACAACCCATCACCTCTAATACCCCCCCATCTCCCTTTCTCCAAAATGGCCCCTGCTCAGGACCTCACGGGCATCCTTGTCGCCCTCGTCACCCCATACACCGCCGACGGGGCCGTCGACCTCCCTGGAGTCGACGCCCACGTCCAGCGCCTCATCAAGGCCGGGATCCACGGCCTAGTCCCTGGTGGCAGCACAGGCGAGTTCACCTCCCTGTCCGTCCAGGAGCGCAAGGACGTCCTCGAGCAGTGCGTCAAGTCCGCTGCTGGCCGCATCCCCGTCGTCGCTGGCATCGGCGACTGCTCCACGGCCGTCGTAGTCGACCTTGCCAAGCATGCCGCCCAGGCCGGCGCCGCGGCACTGATGGTGTTGCCCCCCTTCTACGACTCCCCGGACTTGGCGACCGTCAGGGAGATCCTCTCAGATGTTCACAAGGCTAGCGGCCTCCCCATCATGTACTACAACATCCCTGGCGCGACCGGCGTCAACCTGTCCCCCGCAGAAATCGCTGGCTTGACCGACGTGGGCGTTAAGTGGCTGAAGGATACTTCCGGCAATGCCCCGGCCCTGACAGACCTCCTCTTCCACTACAACGACCGCATCACTGCCCTCAATGGCTGGGACACCTTGACCTTTTACGGCATTGCCGCTGGTGCCAAGGGCTCGGTCTGGGGAGCCGCAAACATCATCCCCGAGCTGGCTGTCGAGCTCTGGGACACCCTCGCCGTCAAGGGCGACATCAAGAAGGCCCGCGAGCTGTGGACAAAGATCTTCCCCGTGTGCAAGTGGCTCGAGTCCCACAGCCACTACGGAGCCGCGGTCAAGACTGGTATGGAGCTGCGAGGCTGGCAGACGGGTGGTGTGCGCAAGCCCTGGAAGATTATCGAGGGTGACTCCCGGGCTGAGATTGCTTCGGTGCTCAAGGCTGCTGGCGTACAGACCGTCTAGAGCGCGGATAGGAGCGGCTCAAAAGTAAAATAGTAAAATAGAACATGATTCCACTAAGCTCTAGACCATCCAGTCACGATATTGTTACGTGAATTACCGTATTAATTACGTGACTGTTTCTTACGGCTCGGGCGTAGATTAATAAAGGTATCCTGTCAATATTACATAACTTCGTCAAGATAGGCTATCTGACACGAGACTCTGCCAGCTCGTCGTCCAGTCTCCTGATTGCTTCCGCTTATCCCATATCAATGGTACAATGACCCTTGCCGGCCGAGGTGTAAAGTATATCCCCTTGTCGTCAGTGACGGACAGACACTTGAGCGCTCGTTCCTGAAGGTCAGGAGACACGGCTTCGCAGGCTGCAACAAAGGCTGGCCATGCGAGACTGGCGGCAAAGTCTTGATCGTCAATCAACTCACTCAGGCAAGGCTCAAGATAGTCAAGCGTCTTCTTGACTAGGTCTTGGAGGATCATGGCGTTCATGTCGTATACTCTGCGATAAAAGTAGATGATGAGGGCTTGGTGAATAGCGAGCGCCATTGATCGGACTTGAGGATGCGCCATCAGATCTTGGTCGGCGCCTTGTGGCATGCGAGTTGGTTTCGGGGGCCCTAAAGGATCGAGTGCTAAGCTCCAGGCCCATATTCGATTCTCCAGCGTTTTGGTATGCTTTGACAAGGCGACTGAAACACTTGGGTTACAGCGAGCAATCGTCTCCAACCGCGTCTTTTCGTTGGACAGCGACACTGTTTGAGACAACAGCGTCATGAGGGACTCTGGAACGCCGTAAATAACAGGGTAAAGTGTTTGGTTCCAGCGGCCCTGGACCTCGAGGTGGATATCGTTGTACCCCATCTCGTCGCTTTTTTCCTGTGCCGGGTCGAGACCGATATTTAGGGAATCCTCCGTGATGCGAAATGTCCGGCCTGCGGTTAGGCCACGATTGTTTGCCTCGTCGGAGGCGTGGGGAAGAGGCTCGGCACATAAAGATATGCTCTCCGCAATGACGCGAAGATGGGTGTACATGTGATGTAGAAGACGTGTCTTGAAAGGGTTATGATTGATCAGGCCGCGAAGGCGTATGAGTCGTTCGGCATCGAGAAGGAAAATGCGAAAGGCATGGGCGCCGTTGTACATCTACACTCTATGTCAGTTGAGTCGCAAGAAACGGAAAGAGGAGAAAACATACCGAAGTCATGGCCATAGCAAGGATAGCCATCAGAAGCTCCTTGTAGTTTGCCTGCCTCGGTCCGAACATTTCGACTTGTAGAGCATTTCGCAGGTGATACTGAGCTCTTTCATGATTCCGAAGACCAATCTCCTTCCAATCACAAGAAAATGTGCTTGGCTTATTCGACATGTGAAGCTGAAGTGCACTATGCGCAAGAAGAGTATAAAAGATAGTTGAACGGGTGTGAGAAGCCTCGTTCCAAAGCGAGAGCTCCGCAAAAGTCTCGAGGGCACAAGGCAAGAAAATCATTTCCCATGGAGATTTCCGTGTTGCTTGCATCGGTGTTCTCTCGCCGGCTATGTGTTTTCTGTAATATCGAAGCAATGGCTCGGCCTCTTCCGGGAGTCCAAAGTGGCCTCCATTTCCTTGCGGGATTCCTCTCGGACATGGCATCACCTCGTTCCCCAAGTGACTGAATGAAGTATCGGGATGCTCTTCTGAGTGACCATTTGCCTCGCTTTCTATCGCTTGAGTGATGAAGTTTGGGCTGAAAAGTGCCAGCCCTTCAACTCCCATCGAGTTGTCCAGAAAAAAGTTTGCCATCGACGGGTCTGGTATAAGTACCTGTTCTGAACTTGTAGGTTCATCAGGGTCGAGAGATAGGCTGGGATCCAACGGGCCGGTGAACAGATCGAGGTCATCTCCACCAATATGGCCAGGCCAATCATGCCGCCTTATCTCTTCGACGAATCCTTCGGTATCCGGATATGCGCTGGCAGTCGAGTTGTTTGTGTCGGTGTCTGGGGACGATGTGAGGATGTCGACTGGTGAGGAGTCTTGCAGTGACTGAAAGACGCCAAATGGTCCTTTGATCAAGGCAGAAGACCCGCCAGCTCCAACCAATTTCTCGCACGCAGAGTCGATATCGGCCAAGATGTCTATCGTGGACTGTTTGCCTAGGCTGTCCGATAGCTCGGCACTCATCAGCCGACGGTCATGTTCTACTGGGTGTCAGCTCACATGCCCGGAGGTAGGATATCCGGGACCGGAAGACTTTACCGGAGAAGAGTGGATACCGGTATTCGGAACCGCGATGGGATTGCTGCAGCTCCGGCCGGACGGAGGAGTCATCGGTGATCCAGAACAGACGGGCTCCGTATCCACCACAGGTGAGTCCGAGCCTCTGACAGGTGCCGCACTCGGGCTGGGCCTCGTCGCACTTTGCATGTCTGCTTCGACAGGTCCGGCATCCGGTAAAGGTCCGCGTCCTCTCTACCTTTCCGTTTGGCTTGGGCATCTGAGAGGCAGAAGGGGAGGAAGAAGAAGAGAAGAGTTCAGGATTAGGCAGGTGGGGCGTGTTATTGCAAGCAGGTAGAGTCGAACGAGGATGGACTGCAAATTACCCTGTTGCACTGCAGACGAAAGAGAGAATCTATCCGGGGGGGGGGAGAGCAAAACTGAGGTTCTTCTGTATCCAGATGAATCGAGGGGGAAAGTGGCCACCGATACGGCACAACCCCAGATTTCGAAACAGGAATGTCTCCGCGAGAGCCAAGTGGGTCTACACCGTTCGTGGCTGGGCTTATCGGGGAATCCGGGCGTGGGTGCGCCCCGGCTTTTGCAAGTCCGTGGCCGTTTGGAGCTAGGGTCAACGAACTCAAACCATGTGATTCAAGGGGGCGAGACGGTGCGACGCGTCTGAGTCGTGTGCGGAAGAAACTGCTGTGAACATGATTCTCGAAACCATCGGGGAAAAGTTTGTCTTTTCATCCAATGCAACGAGCATCATACATACGTCTTGCGATCGAGCAGCACTTATAACAGCACAAAGCAAAGGCAAGATTGCAAAGCCAAACTACACCGCGCTAGCACGATCTCCCCCCGAACCCTGATTGACTCACTGCCCGCCAATTACCTACGTCCTTCGTAACCATGTGTCTCGGAGAGAGTCCGGGGGAGCGCGGGGGTGGAGATCTCATCTGTCATGACAAAGTGTCAAATGCGTGTCTATCCTGTACTTGTAGTAGCGTCGAGAAGGGGATAGTAAAATTAGTAACCGATTGAGTAAATCTTTCCCCTCTTTCCCCACGCAGCCCTTATGTGGAGAGGAGAGGCTTGGCTCACGGCGTTAATGCCTAGGTGAGAGGTGTCGAGGTGTCAGCTTCACTCCGCCTAGACCAGCCCATCGTGGCCCCTCGCCTCGGAGAAGAGCCATTGGAGAAGAGTCATAGAATATCCTAGCATCCTTATGGACCATATGTCTCGGTACTTCCAGTCTGGTACTTCCGGTGCGGATACAAATCCCACGAGGTCAGCCCCAAAGGGAGGGTTGGATGACCAGCCAAAGGCTAAGAAGCCTACTCCAAATAGACTTGATGCCAAGTGAAACATCGGTTCCCCCGTACAAACTACAACCGACTGACTGGCTGAACTCTAGTGTTGTGGAGCGTTCAAAACATCCGAATTATATAGGGCTTTTTGACCTCAATATTGATCATGCATAAGTAGGTATCCATGTGCTTATGTTGTTCCAACCCTACCAGAACGACGATGGCTCACGTGCGTTAATCGAGCCATTGCGGGTACCTTCCCACCTGACGTTAGCAACATGATACAAAAAGCCATGGTTTTTCTGGGCTGCTACCGTAACTACATAATGCCACCCCAAAACCAGTTGATCTAAACTTCCATATAAGGTCCTTTGTACACCTTCTTCGCCCACAGCAAATAGTATACAACGCTGAGAAGCGCAACTCCCCCAGTCATTAACGAGGAGTAGTTCATGGTGGGTGGGTCAACGGGGGTTTGCGGGGGCCAGAAGCTGAAGAACCAGATAATAAGCATGAAACAACACGCAAACGTGTTGTTTATGATGCCGAAAATGCCAGGGACGTGCCACGGGCCCCAGGCGAGAGACTGGCCCTCACCAGCAGTCGTGTCAGCCAGAGCAGGAAGGGCACTGGGATCAGGCATCTTGTAGCCCGCGCCGCAGCGGCGGTAGAGAAGGAGAGACGCGGATATAAGATATGACGAATATAGGCCAGAAACCGCGACTGAGATGATGGCGTTGTAGACGACGGCAGAGCCAATGTTGATAAGGCCGATGAGGCACGAGATAATACTGCTGATGGCGATGGCCCAGACAGGGACACCAGTCCAAGTGTCAACCTGGAATCAGTGTAAGTCACCTGCGCGAGAACCGAAGACTCCACTAGAGCTTACCTTAGACAGGGTAGACCAGAATGGTAGACCACGGTCTCTAGCGAAAGCCCAGAGCATGCGGGAGGTAGCAGCAATGACACCTACAATGGCAGACAAAGTCATAACAATAATCAAGGACGTCATAACTGCGGTTCCGGTTTTAGATCCAGTAGCTTGATAGAAGATCTCGATGTAAGGGTAACCAGTCGGGGAATTGATGGCCTCATCAATGTTGGTAGCGCCGTACAGCATAGCAATGATCATAGCCAAACCCATGGCGCCGTTGATCGTTACACTGGTCATGATGGACTGAGGGACAGCCAGAGAAGGATTCCTGACTTCCTCACACATCTATAAGCCTTAGTAAATACCCTATTGCCCCAATAGTACAATTGGGATAGATATCCAGCCAAATCTTGCAAAGGGTGGTCTTACATGGAACGAACAGTCGACACCTAGAGAGTCCAATGTTAGTTCTTGCAAGGCAAATCAGACCAAAGAGCCTAGAACTTACCGACAAAGGAGAAGACGCAGCCCAGCAATCCCACAAACCACGAAAGACCTTGCGAGGGCCACATGCCTTCGTTGCGGAACTCGAGGAAAACTCTGGATGCGTCACCATGGGCGCCCAAGGTGACAAGAGTGATCAAAACAGCGAAGAAGCCAATAATATGCAGAACCAGGATCATTCCCTCGATCTTGGGAAGCAGAGAGCTGGCGACAGTATTGATAAAGACGGCAATCAAGATGCACATCCAGAGCATCAATGTCCCCTGCCACGTTCGAGCATTGTAAGACGGGACCATGAACGTAACAAGGCCCTGGATCATCGTACCGGTAAGGAAGCCGGCCGCGGCAGACGTACCCTGCCATCCAGCCAAAGTCAACCAGCCAGTGATATAGCTCAGGAACTTGGAACACCAGCGAGGAGCCAGCATAGCAACCCAATGGTACTGCCCACCGCTAGTGGGCGCAATAGATACGAGCTCACTGAGGGTGGAGAAGACGCTGATGTTGCCGATCCAGACAAAGATGAAGCCGTAGATTAAGCCCCCTGGTCCGCCATTTGCGAGGCCAGGCGCAAAGTTCATGAGCGTGCCTTCCCATGTCACGAGAATGGCGCAGCTGAAGCCCAGAATGGTTAAGAAACGAAAGTTGCGCTATATAAAAACGGGCGTTTAGTTTCATCTCAATAACAATCCGAGAAATAGCGTTTGTCGTTGTGAGAGCAACCTGCCCTTGGTGAAGCAGGCACAACTCAGATAGACAAAGAGTTAAGAATTTAGTTTATCGTACCTTGAGGACGGATTTCTTGCCGAGTTTAGCCAATTGTTCTCGATCCAGATCCTCGCGATCAAAGTCCTCCGAGATATGTTCAGCCCTGGGCTCCGGAGTCTTACCCCGGCTCGTGTCACCGGGCTCACGGCCCTCGCATTGGAAAACCATCATCAATAGCGATTACGACCTGTTGCAAAAGGTGCAAGATCTAGGCATGGTGATGGGAAGAAGCTCATGCGACCAAGGCTGCACGGGGGGTAATTAAGTACGGCCGGCACGGGTCGATCCGGATGTCCTGACCCCTAACCATCTGCATCGGGTGTCTCCACTGGCCGACATAAGGTTCCGGTCAGCAAACAGATTCAAGCTTAGCTGTTTCGCAAGAACGTCATTTGATTGGTTGTACAGAACCGGCGGCATGAAAACAACACAGACCAGCATCAACAGCCTGTCCCTGTGTCCAGGTGAGACGGGCTCGACCAACCAACAAGCCCAGGATCAGCGCAGGGATCAATCGCCGCATACGAATATTTCGGAGGCTGCCGCGGTTGAAAGAATTTTCAGCATCACCATGACCTGTGATAAGCCCTGAGCTAAATGCCTGGGCTTGACAATTGCTCATGAAACAGCGTAGTTTCTATATTATTATGGAGGTTGTGCTGGGCATCTAGTGAACCTCGGTTTATTCTCTTGACAGTGCTTTGAGCCAGATCAGCATGACCGCCGCAGCTCTCTTTCAACAGGGTGGTAGCCTATTGCTTGGCATACAGTGAGGCGAGAACTTGAACTTCAACCGGACCAGTCATATTGATGCGCAAATGCGCCGCCACAATATACCCGAGATTTAGTAACAATAGACATTCTCAGATCGGAAGGTGACATCAAACCTTGCCATTACGATTAAGAATAAATGTAACAGTTCAGTTCATATCTAAATTCCTAACAACTCAACTGGCGGAGCAACGGTATTCTCCCAGCTGGCATGACTTCTAAACCCACTGCATTCCAGGGCCTTATTCTTGATCTATGAGGAAAATGAACGGTAGAGGCGGAAACGAGTATTATTATAAGTTACCATCAAATGCCTATTTGTGTAAAGGAACTGTGTTCTTTTGCTATCGTGTTTCCTCTGACCATTTGTCTGAAGGCGGTAGAGATAATAGTCATAAGTTACCATCAAACCTCAGTATTAGAATAATGGCAAAGTTTCGGTCTGCCTTTACCTTTCATTTCGATGCATCACAGCCCTCAAAGTTCTAACGAGCTTAAGGATCAAAATATTCACAATTAGTCACCTTTGTTCGTTCACCGCTTTCAGGATGACCTCTTAGTCTCGCAGTTTGCCGCTGTCTGGGTACTCATCTTCCTAGGCGACGCCGTTGCCTTCATAACTTCTTGATCTAAACCTAGTACATATTTCTACTTGAATAGTAGCATTTGGAAGTCACAAGTGCGAGCTAATCGAGATTTGGTTCCGGCTATAATATCCAGCCCAGTCACTTAAATTTTGACCGTGTTTCCTTCAGCTTGTCACGAGAATTATCGGTCTCGAGGATATGTCAACTGCAGGAACGGTTCGAGTATAGATTACGTCTAGGCACATATACCTGCCTTGAGCTTTGCATCAAAGTAATGATCAGTAAGCGTGAAAAGGGTCAACTGGCCCATATTGACAAATACGTCGTTGGAACTCTACTTATATCCTAGGTATGTCTTTCGGACCTTCTTGTCAAGTCAAGTCAAGCAGGCGACCATCAGATCAGCCTCTAATCTCATACTTGTAATATCTTAAAGACCAAGTTTCCTCTGCTCTGCATGCGTTTCCAGGTCTCATCCCCAGATAATCTGCACGGCGTTGCATAACATTGGGCAGATTTCCGAGGGTGCTGGGTTTGCTACAATAATGAGATAGATGATTAAATATGGCATAAAAAGATCGACATGAAAATTAGAATAATATTGCTTGGTTACAGCTCAGTTGCTCTGAGTTTTGTCAAGCCTAAGCCCTACTGAGCAGATTGAGGCTTTTGGTACCAAGACCGCTTCTACTGTCCCAGCTGAACCTATTCCTAGTCTTTGATACCTTGTCGTCTTAAATAGCTGATGATGATGACATGTAACTTACTAATATGAAGCGAACTCAACTCGTTACCTAGGAGAACTGATGACCTGGTGTACTACTATCGAGCGGGTTGTGGTCGTGGTCGTGTCTTGATGATTGTACTCTAGTTCTCCCTGATGCCATCCCATGTCCCCAATCAATTCACCCAATGAGGCCGATGCTATGAAAAAGATGGCTGAAAAACAGTTCTTCCAGATGCTTCTCGCCTCCCCCACCGTGAGTGATAGTCGTCCATGAGTCGTATGCCTGACCAGTGATGGATCCTCTCATCGCCACTAAAATGGCAGGTTTCCACGACCGCGCTCAATTGCCCTGTGTCGCTTATAAATTCCGTCTCGACAGAGTGGCCCAACAACTGCTGTTCTCTCCAGCAATTCCTGGCAGAGATGGACAATGCGTAGCGCCATCTTCCCCACAGTGTCGTGATTCCCCAGAGCGAGCTTAATAATTGGTGCGTGAGGAGGGCATAAATAGCCAGTCTTGAGCCGTAGCTTCAGCGTAGAGACATCACCGCCCCCAAAATGACTTCAATTCTCCTGTAAGATTTTTATGCTTAGGTCGTGCCTTGTGCTCACTGACTCTGTGCTCAGAACTGGCGCGTCGGGTTACGTCGGTGGTCAAGTGCTGCGCGAGCTTGTGCGTGGCCACCCAGAGTACGCCATCACGACCCTCGTTCGCGATGCCAAGGCCGCAGCCAATATCGCACAGGTTTTCCCCAAAATCCGGACTGTGATTGGGGACCTTGACGATGGCAACCTCGTGGAGCAGGAGGCTTCTCAGGCATCTGTCGTGCTACGTGCGTGGTCAGACTCGTAGCATTGATGGTGACAGTGCTGACGGAGGCGTAGATGTCGCGTCCAACAAGCACATTGACAGCGTGCAAGCCATCCACCGCGGCTTGCAAAAGCGACAGTCGTCCAGCCCTGGTAAGACCTTTGACACTATAATTACTCACGCCAATGTTGACTGTCACACCAGCGTATTGGATCCAAATCTCTGGCGCCAGCGGTTTAGCTGCCGGAGAATTGGCATCCCCCTCATTCAAGCCCGGTGAGCCGTCTGACGATGTCTGGGACGACCTAGACGGTGCCTCAGCTATTCGGGACCTACTTCGAGCCCATGAAAAGTCGCGAGCAGTGGACAATTATATCCTGAATGTCACTAAACAAACACCTTCCGTCAAGACGGCTCTCGTTCTGCCTCCCATCATCTACGGCAAGGGAGAGGGCCCCATCAAGCAGCGCAGCGTCCAGATCCCGACGCTCGCCAAGGTGGCCATCGAGAGAGGTCGCGCAGTCAGAGTCGGGCGGGGTCTGAGCCGGTGGGGAAACGTCCATGTCGCCGACATTGGAAGGCTGTTTTACGCGCTGGCTGAGGCTGGGGCCAAGGGCAAGGACGATGAGAAGCTATGGGGAGAGAACGGCATCTATCTGACGGGGGTTGGAGAAATCGTAAGTGCCATATTTACAACAAACAACATGCCAATTGCTGACTCTTCTTAGTCGTGGGCGGAAATCTCGGACAGAGTCGCTCAGGCGGCCAAAGACCAGGGCCTTCTGAAGACCACTGAAGTGGAGGAGCTGCACAAGCCCGATGCCGACACGGTGCTCCCCCACGGCTCAGTGCTGTTCGGCACCAATGCGCGGAGCAAGGCCCGTCGGGGCATTGAACTGCTGGGCTGGAAGCTGACTGGAGAGAGCGTCGAGGACGAGATCCCAAGAGCCGTAGCAGAAGAAGCTGCACAACGGCAGCAATCCAGCCTTTAGATAGGAAGGTATAGCCACTTGTAGATGGTCATACCTCATCCTCAATAATAAAAACCCCTTAGTCACGAAGCCTTTTACAAGCTCGCCCGCACGTCACTGGACAATTCGTATTCCCAACCCACGTCATGCCATGCCCTACCCCTCACGCTGAAGCGGGGTACCGTCGCCTCACTGTTAGCTTTATCTGATTTGGCGCGTGTGATGCCTCAAAAAGAGAAGGTTTCCGCGACCCGATGCTCGCGATGAGAACAGATGCATCCATCAACGCTGCCCATTTTGCAAGCTTGACTCGGCTCTAGTAGAAAGAACCATTTATAATCACTTTGGTTACACTTTCCGATCTTCGGTCTCAAGGGTACAAGAACCCGTTTCGCCGGCTCAGATCCAGGGTTCATCGTCTTTACCCCAGGTCGCCTGAACCCTTGTACATTCGTCCAGCATCCCACCATCATGGCGCCCCCCTCGGTTGAATTGACAGCTCCTAACGGAGTCAAGTGGTCGCAGCCCACTGGTCTCTTTATTGGAAATGAGTTTGTGGCTTCCTATAGCGGCAAGACCCTTACTTCAATTGACCCTGCGTATGTCCCAACACCACCACTTTTCTTACTCGTACTGACCAGCATATTAAAGAACTGAAGAGGTCATCGCTACCGTGCAGGCTGCCGATGCCGATGACATTGACAAGGCCGTCAAGACAGCCAAGGCCGCTCTCCGTCACGAATCATGGAAGAAGCTTCCTGCCTCCGACCGGGGGCAGTTGATGGCGCGTCTGGCTGACCTGATTGAGGCCAAGAAGGAGCTTTTCGCTACCATTGACGCCTGGGACAATGGAAAGACTTACATCGAGACATTGGAGAATGACCTCGTCGAGGCCGTTGGTGTGATTCGTTATTATTCTGGCTGGGCCGACAAGACCTTTGGCCAGACCATCAACACAACACCCCAAAAGTTCGCCTACACAATCCGTCAACCAGTCGGTGTCGTCGCGCAGATTATCCCTTGGAACTATCCCCTGTCCATGGCCACCTGGAAGTTGGGGCCTGCGCTAGCTTGCGGCAATACTGTTGTCCTCAAGGCCGCCGAACAAACGCCCTTGAGCATCCTGGTCTTGGGAGAGCTGATCAAGGAAGCGGGTTTCCCGCCAGGAGTCGTCAACATCGTCAACGGACTAGGCAAAGACACGGGCGCAGCGTTGGTGCAACACCCTCTTGTGGACAAGATTGCCTTCACAGGCTCTACGGCAACGGCTGCCAGCATCATGGGCGTCGCGGCCAAGACACTCAAGAACATCACCCTCGAGACGGGCGGCAAGTCGCCCCTTCTCGTGTTTGACGATGCGGACCTGGAGCAGGCAGTCAAGTGGTCGCACTTTGGCATCATGTCCAACCAGGGCCAGATTTGCACTGCCACGTCACGCATCCTGGTTCAAGACACCATCTACGAGGAGTTCATCAAGAAGTTCCTCGACACCCTCCAGGTAGTCAGCAAGGTTGGCAACCAATGGGACAAAGATACATACCAGGGACCTCAAGTATCCAAGGTCCAGTACGAGCGAGTCCTGGAGTATATCGACATCGGAAAGAAGGAGGGCGCTACAGTTGCAGCCGGCGGCCACCCTGTCAAGGTCGGAAACGCTGAGAAGGGCTTCTTCATCGCCCCGACCGTGTTTACAGAAGTCAAGCCCTCGATGCGGGTGTATCGCGAGGAGATCTTTGGTCCCGTAGTCGTCATCACCACCTTCAAGACGGAAGAGGAAGCTATTGAGCTTGCAAACGACACCACATATGGCCTGGGCGCGGCTGCTTTCACGACCAACCTGGAGAAAGCCCACCGGGTCGCGGCCGAGATTGAAGCCGGCATGGTTTGGATCAACAGCAGTCAGGACTGCGACCCTCGGGTGCCATTCGGGGGTGTCAAGCAGAGCGGAATTGGCAGGGAACTTGGCGAGGCAGGCCTAGAAGCTTATACACAGATCAAGGCAGTTCATGTAAACATGGGGAACAAGCTGTAAGAGATAGCTTCACCTATTCACAATTATTTAAATGGCAAGACATTTGATCACGCATCAATGGAGACACTGGCGGCAGCTTTGTAGTAAAAAAGTGAATTAAACATAGAAAATGACTCTCCGGGGAGAGACAACTGAATACAGGGTACTATGCGCACAGGGGGATATACAAAGAAAATGTCTGTGTCTAAACAGAGGATATAAAGCCAAGGGACCTTTGAAACCACCCGTTCCCATTACCGCCAAAAAAGGACAAGAAAACAATCTCAAGACTCCATGTTTGCCCACCTCGAACCCTAGCATAATTACCCATGTGCGTTCTCGTCGTCATCTTACAAGACACCCCTTGATTGCTTCTTTCTAATGAGCCTTCTCATGGGCGTGCTCGAGGAGGATGTCGACGGCCTCGTCCCAGCCTCTTGAGGCGGCCATCTCAGTCACCGATCGGCCTAGCTCGTCCTTGACCTCGAGGTCAAAGCCAGACTTCTCGCCGAGCAGACGCAGGATCTGCTCATCGCCGTTCTCGACAGCCTGCATGACACCGCTCCACCCGCGGTACAGCTTGTTGGGGTCCGCGCCGTGCTCCAGGAGGAACTCGAGGATCTCCGAGTCGCCGTTGTACCGTCGCAGAGCCTTGACGACGGGGAGATGCTCGCCGGGGGCGTTGATGTCGGCGCCGCCCTCGTTGATGAGGAAGTACACAATGTCCTTGCGATCCTCGCGGATGGCAGAGGTCAGCGGGGAGAAGACTCCGCCGTTCTTGTCCTCGACGGACACGCCAGCGGCGAGGAGCAGCTTGACCGACTCGAGCTGGTTGGCGACGACAGCCATCTCCATGACTCCCTTGAAAGCGCGGGGCTCAGCAAGCACAGAGAGGACCTTCTCCAGGACAGGGGGGTTGCGGACAGCCATGCACACAGGCCAGTCTTGGCCGCGGACGTTGGGGTCTGCGCCGCGAGACAGCAGGAGGTCGACCATCTCGACACGGTTCTCTCGGATGGCGGTGGTGAGGGGCGAGTTGCCCTTGGGGTTCTTGTCGTTGGGGCTCATGCCCTGGTCCAGAAGCCAGTTCAAGGCCTCCATGTTGTTGACGCTGACAGCAGTCTCGACAATGCCCTTGGGTGAGCCTAGGTTCACACCAGCCTCAACAAGAGGCGGCAGGAACTGAAGGCGGTTGTGCGTGATACACTTGAACGCCGGGTACTCGCTGGCGGGTACGTTGGGGTCAGCACCGTTGGACAGCAAAAGGGTAAAGATGTCGGCGCGGTTGTCACGAATGGACGTGCACAGAGGGGTATAGACACCATCCTTCTTGGCGTTAGGGTCCACGCCGGCCTTGAGGAGAACCCGGACGGACTCGAGGTTGTTGACACTAGCGGCAAGCTCCATGATACCGGGGCACTTCTTGTGGTCAGCGCCGTGGGAGAGGAGGACTTGCAAGCAAGGTGTCTGGTAGGTGGCAGGCCAGAGCATGTGCTTGGGGCCGGGCAAGTTGGGGTTGGCGCCGTGGTCAAGCAGACTGGTGACAATGTCGACGCGGGAGTTCTGGATAGCCTCGAAGAGGGCAGTCTTTCCCTCTCGGCTCTTGCCATCGGGGTCGGCACCGTAGTCCAAGATGAGGTCGATGAACTTCTTGGGTGTCTTCTTGTTGATGGCGCTGCTGAGCAGGGTCTCGCCAGTAGCGGTGAGATGGTTAGGGTCGCCGCCATAGATGAGCAGCAGGTGGGCAAAGTTGACCTTGTTGGCGATGGCAGCGGCAGCAAGGGCAGTCTCATTATCGGGACCACGAGTAAAGTTGGGGTCGGCGCCATACTTGAGAAGGGGAACGGCGGCAGCGAGGAAAGACTTCTCAACAGCGGCGAAGAGAGGAGTCACACCATCACGGTCGGTGCCGTTGGGATCAGCGCCGAAGAGCAGAAGCAGGCGGACAGCCTCAGCGTCGCTGTTGAGGACGGCCTCCTTGAGAGCGAGGTGGTCGGGGCCAGTATTGGGCGAGACACCCCGGTCGAGGAGCTGCTCAATGAGCTTGTGGTTCTTACCACGGACCGCAGAGATGAGAGCAGTCTTGAGGTTGGCAGCGTCAGCGCCGGCAGTGTTTCGTGGGTTCCATCGAGGCATGCTGAAGGGATCAGCCTTGAGTCTCACCACCTTGGTACCGCCGTTGAGGTCCAAGCCGGAAAGCTCCTCAAGAGAAGCCTCACAGTCAGACAGGGTAGTATGTTGAGAGCGAGTCTCATGCGACTCGTCAAAGGTGCTCATGCGATCAAAGGTAGCGGTGGTTCCAGAGTGATATCGCTCGTTGGAGCTGATGGAGCTGGCAGTGTTACCATTGTGACCACCGTAGTTGCGTAGGTCGGGAATGCCTGGGCTGAGAGGCTCCTCTCTAACAGAAGAGGATCGCTCAGCCCAAGGAAGAGGAGGCAATGGGGGTTGTTGACCCATGGGCACACCATGGCCTTCGACGCCACGATGTTGAGAGGCAGATGAGGGCCTGTACTGTGATCCATGGCCGGCATCAGAAGCCTTTGACCTGGCGACACCGGCCCGAGTATCCATACGGTCGAGGGCGGCAGCGAGGCCAGTGTAGCCGATTCCGAGCTCGTTCTCAATCTTCTCATTGCCAAGGCTCCATTGGAACATAAGGGCGCTCATACGGAGACTCTCACGGGTGCGACCGAGGGCAGTGATCATCTTCTCGATATCATTGTCACCAAAGATGCGACCCCATCCGCGTCGCATGCGGCCCATGGCACCCTTTCGCTCATTCTCAAGGAACTTGCCCAGCAACTGGTCTAGAAGCTGAAAGTCGGCCTGGGTGACACGGAACTTCTTACTCAACTCGGAGATGACATCGCCGGGGAATGTCTGCTGGTTACGAATGCACTCGCCGAGGCCTGCTTCAATAGAGAAGAGGATTTCGCACGTGTCGAGGAAATCGTGGGCCAGGACGTCGAGGCCATGGGGCTGCTTGGTGACCATGGTCAGGTACTCGAGCATTCGAACCGAGATGCGGTCGCCGAGGGCGGTGGTCTTGTGGCAGAGGTCAAGGCATCCTGCCTGGGCCTTGGAGGAGTTGGCCATGATGTTGCTCTTCTTAGTAGTGAGGGATCGGGGGAGCGGGCTCGGGTGAAGGGTAGGGCTCTGTGGGAACTGGCGCTGGTACTGGGGGTGATGGTCAAGCTGGTGATGCTGGTGAGGCCCGAGTTGTTGGGGGAGGGAGGTACTCGAGACCGGCTGGATGAAGTGCTGCTGCTGCTGCTGCTTCAGCTGCTGAGGAGTAGTAATGACAGGAGGAGTCCTCGGCCTCGTGTTCGAAACAGGCGTGATGGGCAGAGACGGGGTACTGGGGCTGGAAGGGAGACCAAGCGCTTCTTTGGAGACCAAGGAAAACGACTCCCGGGGTCCAAGAGCAAGGGCTTCGATGAAAGAGTATTCCTTGTCTACTCTCTCTAGTCTCTCTGCAGTACCCACGGCGAGTTGCTGCGTGTTCATTATTGAGGACGAGGCAGATGTGAGGACGAGAGCTCCCTCTTTAGAGGGATTGGAGCGGGAGCAACAGGCTTTATGGCGCTCAAGTCGAGCCCCAAGCCCAAGCCAGCCCAGGCCCATTCAGAAGCTTGGCCCCGCGGCCGCTCAGGTCCAACAAATGTGACATCTCGACGTGCGCATTGCGTTGCGTCGCATCGTCCGGTACGGGTACCTGGGCTTGGTCTCAATCAAAGCCACCAGCGCTCGACGCTCTGACGGATGTGGAGGTGTCGTCTGGCGCGCTACGGATCTGCCGGTCTGCCCGCCTAGGCCAGGGTTTCAGTAGCGCAGTCACACTAACGCCCCCCCAAGATCAGGGGCCCACCCCAAGTCCGTCCCTCGATCGCGCTCTGAAAGGTAGGGCAGTCCCTGCTAGATGGCGCTTTGACACGGGCATGCCCCTTGAATCCGTCACCAGAGTTGCATGGCGCCGTCCGTGTTATCGTAGCCGAGGCCAGCGGAGGCACAAAACCAAGGAAACGCACCGGGAGTGTTTCCCGGCCTGGGAGCGATTGTCATCGTCGTATATCAGACCATGTCGCATCTCGATAGAACCCCGGGCTACGCAAGATTGACTTGCAGCAGAGCAGACCTATCATTCTCGCTTGTAACCTACACGGGGACCCTCGAGGGGTCCGGTTCAGGCCCAACTGTCCGTCCAGCTTCTGCGCTCGGGGCGCTGCTGACCCAGGAAACGCTAGAGGAATTGGGTAGAGCGGGAGGGGAAGCACGGCGACCGCAACCAGCCAGAGCTCGCGGGGGCAATGCCAGGCTTTACCCGTCTTTGTGAGGGTGTGCACGACAAGCGGGATCGGCATAAGCTTTGACAAAGCCTTTGCGATGCAGACGCTAGGCTGGGATGGCCCAGCCTCGAGGGTGACACAGCAGCAGCAGGCACAGTCTCTGGTAACCACCTTCTCCTCTTCCTCCTCTGCCTCCCGCTCCAGCGGCTGAGACTGCTTGTCGGGACAAGAGACATGGCTGGCTGGACGACGCTGCCACGGCACCAGAGGCGTCAATGAACGTGACGAATGGACTGGTCCAGATCGGGAACTGGGCCGGTAGCGCGAGGAGCAACCGAGGGAACTAATCAAGGCGATCTGGGCCTGCTGTTGGCTAGCTAGCACGCACCCGTCTGTCGGAGCATTTTGCATCACCAGTATCGGATCGCTCAGACCCCAATATCCCAAGAGTCACAGAGCCTAGCAGTGGTTGGCGACACTATTGGACCCACGGCTGCGGCCCAGATTACCCACCGCAAGCCACAGTCCAGCATCGCCAGAGGGTCACAGGCCGCCTCCTAAAGTGAGACATTTCAGTTGCTCTTTTTAGCACATCGCCATCTCTGCTCCTCACAAGCCCCCGGAATCTGGGGGTTCCAACCAAGAGGATTGACATTGACAGACAACAGTCCGCCGCAACGCTAACACGACGACTTGGGATCGGGAGTTCCTGGCGCCAGGACAGAATGGGATGCGGATGGGTGTGGGGGAAGGAAAAAGAAAAGAAAAAAATATGCCGCACTGGTCTGCTCTTCCCCTTGCGTTGGAGCGGAAAGGGCCTTCTCGTGTCGTGTTCACGGCCCCCTGCTTCTGCGGTGCGCTGATGTCTCATGTCTAGTATCGTTGATATCAATGCGCGCCCTCTGCAGCCGCTTGCTTCATGTCTATTATTCGCAATTCTTCCTTGATGAAGAATCCCTGCCTGCTATACCCTGGGCAAAAGAGATATGGATGCCGTAATCATTTGGAGACCTGGTGCTTAGCCTCTTTGGGGGTGAGCCACCATCAGGTATGAGGTGGGCATGATGCCATATAATTTCGGGGATTTGGGCAATAAATTTGAACAGCATACCAGCTAAGCAAGCAATCAATCACCATCAGGTTATCAAGGTTGCCTCACTTTCTCTCTCCACCAACCGAATTATTGCTTCCGCAATCTTCACAGGCGGTGTGGCGATGAATAAACAATCAGATAGTGTCTGCCCCCATTCTCGTGCCAACGAATCTGGCCCCGAATCCCGATGCCAAAAGAACCATCACGGCCAACATGACGAACCGAGACCAACTGCCACGTGGAGTGTGCAGCGGGTACTGGGTTATGCAAGGGCCCAGGCGTCGAGGTCGAGACAATCCAAAACTCTCCAACAATAAGCCCGAGCCTAATCACGCTCGACAACTCTCTCCGGATTAAGCATCGCGTGTGGCTTCAAAGCTAAGTGTCACTTCCACTAGCGCTGCCACTAAGGAACGCCGGCGCCAGAGGAAAAGGGGGGCAAGGGGAGGGTGTACGGACAGGACTTGCGTCTTGTGCAAAATCGAGGTTTTTCCCCCTTGTTGGCCAACAAGTAGCCTGACGTCCGCCGCTCGGTTCTCTTTTCCAACGATGCCAATCCTGCGGTAGAGGCCAGTCGTAAATGAGCGGCTGTGGCGAGATCTTGACAAGCTTACAGCAGCTTTTAGCCACAAGGCGTTGCGCAGGTGGCCTATCACGAATTGCTTTTCGGACCCGTCCCGTGAGGTGTGATCAATCAAAACTGTCACTGCGCTTCTTTTCTTTTTTCTCCCAAGATCCAGATAGGTGCCAAGGCTAGGTTCCGAAGAACCGGGACCGTATCGTCCCACTCATTGGAGCTCCCAGATTTCAAGTCACACACCATATTTACTTTTCGGAAGCCCCGTTGAGGCGGGCTCATGTACTGTGTGTGTCATTCGGCTCCTGCTATTGTTTTTCTCAGCCGTCGGAAACAGCAGGTTAAACAGTTGGTTACGTACTTGTGCGGCGGCAGTCGAAAAGGGCGTCGAACCGCAATGGAGGCGCTTCCTCATTCCTGGTCCTGGGGTATGAGGCAAAATTTAAGGGTAATTCCTCATTCCTTCCGCCGTAGACGGCAAGAGCACGCTGATCCCTCTCCCTGCTTACCTTCCTCCACAACGGCAAGAGCCCCCGGTGTGGTTTAGACGCAAGGGAGTTGTATGAGAAGCTATCAGTCACATCTCGGCGCCACAAACGTGCCGGGTTACAATGCCTCACGTGTCAGATATCTGATATTGGGTCATTCTGTCTTATTATCTGAATGATCCATCATCACGTTGATAGCCGAGACTTGCATGCCTGCAATGTGATGGTGCCTGGAGCCAGGCTGAAGACAAGCTCCCAGGTCTTGGAATGCCCCCAGAAATCTTGGTTCGCGCCAAACCAGGCTCCACAGGCCCTTGTCCCAATCAGACATGAATGAAAAAAAGTTTGTGCTGCTTGGCATCTGGCTTGAGATCCCCTCACGCAGATGACCCAAAAAGCAAGCACCGACAAGGCTGTGGCAATACGACATGGAACCGCGGCAACTCGCTATCAAGATTGCATCTGTGCGGATCTGACATGTTACATGCAAATGGATGGCTGCAGATGGATCCCTATTTCTGACGGCAGTCCGTGGCCGGAGCTGGATACCCGGCTTCGTACTTCCGCAGGTGGACGGCACGGCACGGCAGTCTCCAAATATCCAATCCCAGGCTACGAGCAAGCCACTATTTTTTGCTGCTCGCGCACAACACGGACTGACGGGAGCCTGGTCAGCCCTCCCAACTTGCCAAGTCCCCGGTCAAGCCCTCTAATTTACACAGAGTGCGATGTGGCTGGGTCAATGGCCATGGGAAAAAGACAATCAAACCCAACTTTGTTGTTTTTTGAATACCCTTTCCCTTGCCCCTGTCCTTCCCCCAGAAGGGTGCCATCACCAACAAACTCTATTCGCCCACTAGCGCCGGACGGGCTCGAAACACTGGCAGTTTTGTCCACTGAGGGATCAGAGACGGCCTGATTGATTAGGGGTTCTTGCGTAAGACCCGGGGGGGGCTTGTTAAATCCTTGCAGAGGAGGTTGCCGTTGATGCTTTTCAAATGAATATCCTCATTGATGTTGTTGTTACATGTAGTGATCTGGCATAGACGAATCTTGGTAAAGCCAGATTATGGTCAGTGCAGAGCACCAGCTAACAGTCACAACCCAACGCTACGGCTAGATCGATCAGACGAAAAAGCCGTTTGCCTCTTACTAAAGCACCGCCGGCGGGCGGACAGGCGCTTTGACGTCGGGTTTCACACACACTAAGATTTGGGGCCCAAACTTGTCACCATCCATCAATCCCGTCCCTCGCCAACGCTCGAGATTGAGAATGGTCTGAGCGTCCAAGACACACGCAGCCACTTTTCCCAGGGAGCCCAGCCAACTGGAACATGGAGGGTTCGATTGACTCAGAGACAGCAAAGATCAGCAGAGCCAAGAATAGGGGAATCGACAGTGACGCAGCCTGTGCAGCGAGGAAGCCAGTCGGGTCGGACGTCTGGATAGACGCCGACGTGGCTTGCAGGATGGGTGGTCTAGGGTAGATGTTGTTTTGGAAGATCAGCGTTGGATGGAGATGAAGAATTGACATGAGGAAATCATGTACCCACAACTCATGGATAGATGAAACGGTATCCCGGGGTGTTTCAATACTATTTTCTGACCCGGGTTGCGATTTCACATTAATGGCACCACTAGACAAGTGCCGTTGACATTCACCATCACCATGAATCAGACCAACACCCTCCCCTGGCACCAAGCTCGAACCAGACTGAGCATGACTCGCCTCCAGACAGATAACCGGGTAACATATTCCTCCTACACCCAGATGCCATCCCAATTACATTCTTGTCGATCGACATCGACCTCGGTTTTACAAGGCTGAAGTTGGGCTTCAAAACGTGATGCCTAAACAATACATGTGAGCAACAGCATGGAACGATTGGCACGGGACCACACTACGCGCCGTGCACTCCTACGGATGATCGGATCCTTCGGAGCCGGAAAGGCACTAAACAAATAGATCTTACGCGAATCTTGCTTCAAGGGCGGCCTGAGAAAACAGTCGCTCAGAGATCTTCGCTTCAGGTACGTTTATGTTGATGTGCGGGGAAATGAGGATAGTCGCCAGCGGCCAACGACCAGAGGCTGACCCGACTGATCGGCCGAGTTGAAAACCACCGGCGCGGAGCTTTTCTTACGAGTGCGGCCAGCCCTCCGCAATACATCATACACGGAAGGCGATACTGCCGAGATGAAGGAGATTAGGATGACGGTGTTGGTGAGATGACTAGAGTGGCCATGGTCAGAACACCTCCTGAGCAATATCGGAGGTGATGCGGCATCCCAAGAGCCTGCGGGAAGCCAGTCCTCGCCATCAACAACCCAGAGATCAAGGCCATAGGATAGGGTAACTCACCGGAACTCTCAATTGATTGCCCTCAGAACCAAGCTAACTAGCTTCCAGCTCTCCGCCACACCTAGCCCACCCCGTTAAAGTTCCGATGCTCGCTATATCCGATCGACCGACCATCATACACGGACGAAGGGACTGCAATGGCAGTAAAAATTTTCATGAGCTGCTCTGGAATAATCAAGTCTGGAACTCTGTTTGGCATAACCAACGGTTGCAAGGACGTTGGCCAAGCCCGCGGTTGGGAAAAAGACGGCGGTCCAGACCCCGACGCTCGTCGGAGTTATCCCAATAGCCAACAACAAAGCCACGGACCAACCGAAAGACGAAGTTCCACCCCCCTGTAAACCGCCGACGTGTGTCGGAGAATCGAATTGACCCAAACAAAGCAGGAAGTAGCTGGGACTGGACAAGCGATGGGTGCTTCTCTGGGTACGAGAACTACGTTGTCAAGGGACGGGTTGTTCAACAACAATCCTAGCTTAAGATGTTGCATATAACGACGTTACAACTCAAGTAGTGATCCGACACATGTAGCCGGGGATTAGCGCGGCACTCTACGAATAAGACATGGAGTCAACGTATGCATCTGATTGAATATATGACTTCTGAATCAAGTTTTGCCAAAACAAACTTGGTAGATATGGAGGCGAGTTTACTCACATTAGACGCAAAGCGTTATCAACAAACGAGTGTAATAATGCCTCTTGGAAAACATCAAGGCTGGATCATTTTAAGTCACAACGTCGTTCGCTCTAAACCTTGGTAACGGGGCTACGGGGCCGAAGGGCTGCAATTGACTTGCAATAGAACCTCTGCAACCATCCCATTTGTGATAGTAAGCTAAGTAATATGTCCTTGGATGATATGTTCAAGGTTCCAACGAGAATAATGAGAGGCGGGTGGTAGGTTTAGGAGACATAGACCAATTATGTGAAGCTCTTTCGGCGATATAGGAATACAGTTGGAAGGGTTAATTTGAGAAGGTTAAAGTATTGCATGGTAATAGGTCGACAAAATGCCTATTTATATAAAGATATTATATTATTTTACTAATATATTTCCTCTGATCTATCTGAAGATACATGTAGCAAGGCTATCATATTAATTATAGTGAATGCCAACAGCGTCATCCGGCTTAGAGCCCATGCATGTATGCTAGCAACCCCGGCTATGCGACTTTGCTCGTTTTTAGCAGTACGAAACTGTGGCAAACCAAGCCCTCTAGAGAACCAGAGAGATCTTACCCCTTCTGGGGTTTGCCCGCCGTCGTTTCTCGCTGTGAATACTACCTCCACGAGTAGCCATGGATAGAGGTCTGATATAGGATCATTTATTTGAAAGACATCTTGTATAAATTTAAAATGCAAATATGAATTTGCTGTAGTAAGGTTTTAGATTAAATATATAAGCCCAAAATCTCGTCCGATGGGCCAAGGTATCAACACAACACCCATGCTCCTAGAGCCCAAACGTAGCCTCTCGTACAACGGATCATGCTCTTTCTGGTTATTTGTTGGGTATCTTGAGAGAATTCCTAGTGTAAGTAGGTTAGTTAAGACCAATAAGCATATACCTTGAGCTGTTGTTAGGGTAGTCTTCGACGGCCATAGTGACGAATGCCTTCATTATCACAGATTAGCCCTCGGAAGACCAGAATACCTTCCAACGATGGAAACAAATAGTCGTCTTGGCCCCCCACGAAGAGCTCCCGCTGGTGAATCTTCCAACCAATAAGGTTTGTGTATTCTCTCGGAGCCGTCGGACCTGAAGAGTCATAATGCCTGACCATATAAGCCTCAACAGCCGGACCGGAAGCCGGACGCCAACTAGCAACGGGTGTGCATAATGACACCTATCAATCAAAAAAGCGCTCACGTGTTCTTTTCAATAGATCAAGCCCAATGGCGCCAGACCTTGCTTTAGCAGAAATGGCCTGTCAATTATGTCAAAACCGGGTTCTTGGCTGTGGCGCTGTCTCGACCTCTTAGCGCAGCGGGAGTCGACTGAGGACAAGCCGCCTCGCCGGGGTCCAGACCTCTCTGCATAGGCAGAATTACAGAGGATGGATAAACGGCTCGCTTAATGGTTCCTTGCATAGGCGAGCTCATTTTGGCTTCGACATTTGATGCTTGTGATAGAGGGGTAGCATGAGATGAGTAATACGAGCAATGGACAGAATATTGACAGTGGCAGACGCAATAGCATTGAAATTATGTACCCCGGCATATTACTTTTAAAAGATGGCATTATTTCCACATGAAAAGACTCCCCCAATGCCGTCTCCGCCTTGGTCGAACAGATCGATCAGTTCCGTAATGGAAGCCCATAATCCACCCGCATTGAGGAACAGAGTTGCGCAGATAATAAGAGCGTTGATGACGGTAAGGGCAATTTTCTTCCAATTTGAAAACTTGACATCCCAGTTGCTATACAGCCAGAAGATGGCAGCGAAGCCATAGGTAAACCAGGGGATCGTCGTGGCAGACGTAATCGAGAGGATCGAGTCGAAGATCGGGATGACGTTTGAGATGGTGAAGATGAGGATCCAAAATACACTG
Source organism: Fusarium setosum (assembly GCA_013623625.1). NCBI lineage: Eukaryota > Fungi > Ascomycota > Sordariomycetes > Hypocreales > Nectriaceae > Fusarium > Fusarium setosum. Next base: position 28,956 of record JABFFE010000701.1, on the reverse strand, counting down.
ACGGACAGGATCCAGGTGGTCCAGGATTTGACACTGTTATCGGTGACCTGATGAATGGCGCCTATCCTTCGCATTGATGCAACATAGAGGTACTTGCAACCCGTGTGGCCGATCGAGAGCGCAGTGGCAATAACGGCTGGTAGAACAATTCCATAGGCGACCTTGGCTGGAATAGTAGCAGCAGCGCTGAGAACCGGAGAAGTTGTGAGTTCGCCACTGAGGCAGTATAGAACGACTGCCATAACGACGTAAAATAGAGTGCTGCCAATTTCAAGGACGGCCAAGGAAAATCCAAAGTCGCGAGCTGGATCAACCATTTCAGCCATGTAGCTGACAAAGGTAAAGTTGCCAGCATACGAAAAGACGACTCTCAAACAGGCGTTGAGTCCATCGCGGAAAGATGGATGACCAACAACAACAATCTTCTTGGACCACCCCTCAGGTGCAGTAGCCGGGCCCGAGACTGCCAGGCTGACCAAGACAATCAGACAGGCACCAACAACACTCACGGCGTTAGGGATGCCGGCCTTTGACACAAACTTCATTGTTCGTGGAAGAGACAACAGATAGCAAGCGATGGAAGCAACTAGGATGAAGACAACCGTACAAGTTGCATGACCGCTAAGGGTGTTCAAGGCAACTGAGAGGGTGACGACAGCAGAGGCAACGATGAAGACAACCTGGATCATCATTACAACGCCGGCAAATGACTCGAACCATGCACCTCCGACGACCCGGGTCATCTCAACGATGCTGACAACATGGGGGTGTTTGCGATAGAATTGCAGAAGTTCGAATGCTGTATACCAAGAGAGAGTTCCGATGCCGACGATGGCGATGATTCCGGGGATGATGCCCAGGGTCTTGATGCTGGCCGGGAGAGACAGGATGCCGAGACCGAGTTGATTTGTGAAGAGGATTAGGATAGTGTCCCACCGACCGAGGGTCCGATAACTCTTGCCACCCTGGTCAAAGATGTTGCCCTTTTCGATGGTGCCGGCCGGCACCTCCTGGAAGTCGTCGACATTCTTCGCGTGGTCGTTGTCTGACGTGCTGGATTCTTGGACCTGATCATCCACCATGGCCGGTTCGGCGGGCTTTTTCGTAAACTTCATGATGCCCATGGCTGTCGATGCTTTGATGTGGTCCCTATCGCTGGGGTTGGTATATTGCCCTGGGGTGGAAGTCGAAGCCTACCCTCCCAACATGCAGCCTTTAGAGTGAAAAGGAAGAGACCAATGTCCAAGGCAAAGTGAGACGAGGGAAGGAGAAGAATAAAAGTGCGAAGAAAACCCAGGTCCGATGTTGCTAGCGAGTGGACCAGATGTTATTAGCGGAGTAAGGGTCCCCATTTATATGCCCTTTTTTGTTCTCTGAATAGTCATGTACCCCAGGCGACACCTCCGATCGGAGCAGCTCTTATGCCTGTACAAGGCCGACGATGGTTCGATGGAGACCACTTGACTGGGAGGAGCAATGGGGGTTGTGGGAAGAGTTGGCCCGGATGATGCTGCCCCTATTGTCCAGGACACCCCAGGCGAGCAGCCCTTCTTTGGCATCGCGCCGCCCAATGGAGGCGTTGACATTACAGACTTGGCCATCAGGTCATCTGGATTTGATCAAGAGATTAGAGGGGAAGAGGGGGCATCTGGGGGAAGCGTGACGGTCTTGTCGAGCAAACCCCGTGGGGGATACCAGGCTGAAGCTGAAAGTGGTTTGTTCCATTACGTGATGAGATGCCAGTTTCTCCAATGTCATCTACGACTGTGAATCCTGGGGTCAAGATGTTGAGATTCGGGCAGGTCGTCTGAATGCACGAAAAGATTGAGTAAACTGATCTGGAGGCGAAATTGGCCTGGGCTGCTTTGCGTGACGACGGCGCCCGATTGGACGTCGGTGATCCCGGCTGATCCGCCGGGATGGAGCACCGAAGGTGGAGACGCAAGGGCTTCTTCAGCTCCGTGACCTGCCTTAATTGACTCAGTGGCCCCAGGCGCGAGATCCGCAGTTGGTTTTTGCCGCCGTCTTCTTCGGCCGGTGTGAGGTCCGGTGGCGCCGGAGTGGCTTGCGGGTGCCGGCCGAAGATTTTGTAGTAGTCGCCGGGAGAGGCACAGCGCATACAAAACAAGGCGCTTGGGAACGACAAACTCCGCAAAAGAATTTTTGCATTCCCCCAGCCCAAAATCAGGTGCTTACCTTTGCCAATGTGGAGCTTCCTCGGCTTAATTCCTCACTCGCGCGCGTTGCTCAAAGCCGGTTTCTTTTACGTAGAAAGATGGAGACCAAAGTCTCGGCATGAGGCTTCTCTTACATAGCAGAAATCCACTCTGCCCGTCCCAGGAGGCAACGTGGGAGCTGTTTTAGTGGAGCAGAGCCTCGCCTTTGACGTGAGAGAAATCAGGGGTGCCCTTCTATTTTGTTTTCTGGTGCTGTTCCATGCCTGCTCATCGGGCGGGCCCGTGGACGAGCAAGGGGGCAACTTGCTGAGAACGAACGAACCCGAGATGCTGGATTACGTCGGTGGTTCGTTACACACCGTGCAATACCCGGTCGACTTGCGGCTCCCAATCCAATCGACGGGGCTCGTTTCATCGTCGTTGTCTTGAACGGATCCGCTCAGCACAGGGACCACGCTCGAGCCATCCGGGATCGGCGCCCTTTATCTTGTCATCTGAGCGAGTCGAGATCAAGAAGTGAAAATTCTTTTGCCCTGGTGCCTGTCGGACGAGGCTAATATGTCGCGTGTCACCTCGCGACTCACTGTACACGAGGTTGCAGTGGACAAGTGAGCCTGGAACTCGCCCAATCATATTCATCAGTCCGGTCATCTACGTTTAACGGCCTTCTTTCCTTTCATGTCTCACCTTCCTCTTGCAATGGTAGCACCTCGGCGCCATCATCTCAATCAGATGCTTGGCAAGAATCTCCTGTCTGTATACTTCTGAAAAGACATCAATTCCTTCATTTCCCGCCACCTGGTCTCTTCTGGTTCTTCATGTTGTTTCATTAGGTAATATTCTTTCTATATTACATATACGTACATAAGCATTGCCTTGACTAGGAGGTTCAGCCGGCCGGCCCTTGTTTCTCGGCCAAGTGGTTCGGCAGTTGGTTCCAGTAAACTGACCAAGCCTTTCTTTTTGTGCGTTTCACATATGCTTCCTCTCTATTGTTGCAGAACTGTATTGTCGGCCTTGTTATTCAAGTGTTCATCATGAAATCCCACTAAATCGGCTCCGGGCGGAAGCTGTCAAGCTCCATATAGTCAAGGCCTGGAACTCCTCAGCCATAGTTATGGGTCGATCACTCGACTGCTGAGACACACGCTGCTAACACGTTGACTTCTTTTCTAATTTATCTTGTAACTTCATACCGTTCGTCCATTTCTCTTTTGTTCATATAGTCCCCACCCTGTGGCGCGAGCCTATGTGAGATGTTAGGTCGATACACGGGCAAGGAAGCATATTAAAGTTCATGGCTGGCCTCTGTACCTGGTATCTGAGCCCTAATGCGTTCTTCACATACTGCCCTTTTCATGCCAGCCTATACGAAGTGAGTGTTAAAGGAAATCTTTACTGGGGGTTGTTTTTCTTGCTTCTACGTGGCCAGTAATAGTTCTTAAATAATCTCATGTCAACTTTTTAAGATTTTCAGCTCAATTTTATAGTTTCTATTCCAGTGTAAAGTATAGCAAGTGCAATAGCAGTTTAACACAATCTTTAATTAAACGCGGCTCACATAGTTCACTTGGATAAGGGGAACAAAGAATATAAAACTGTGTCTCTCAAATGGCCGCAGGTAGTTGAACCGACTATATTCACCACTATGTAATACTCTATGGTTCAGAAGGTGCCCCCCTTTCAGGCTTGGGAGCTAACTTGTCAACCCCCTTGCATGTACATTGTCTTAGGTTCTCCCTTTAGTAGTATCATTACTCTACTAGGGATCACACCACAGAGAGTAAAACCAGCCTCAGTGAAGATTGCCCTTCCACTCACGGTCCTTTCTTCTCTTCCGGTTTATGACCGGAGCTAGCCGCGGGAGCTGCCCCTTGGGAGTGCTCTTCGGCCATTTCGGCCTCTTCTAACCTCTTTTCGGCTTGGGCTGCACTCACGGGGTGCGGTTGGCCGTATTTCTCTATTGATAGAGAAAAAAAAAGAGATTAGTTCGTTACTGATTCATTAGGGGGCAAGGGTATCAATAGGATAAACATACTGACAAACGCTGGGTCCGGCTTCTGTTTAAAAGCCTTGTCAAACAGAGACTCCATGATAGATAAAGTTTGTCAACTGGCTATCGTTGGGAACTGGGGACAAGAGTTGATGTTTGTTGGGTATGGTTATTGATACGATATGCTTAAAGGTTTGGGATAAGCGTGCGAGGATTACCCTTTTTATGTATTAAATGATCAGCTGGTCTCTAAGCCTCTGCCGTGAGTAAGCGGGGGGTGAGTGTGGGGTCTGGTTCGGCGCCGCCGGCTGGGCTGAATATACAAACAACTACTGGCTGACTAGGGCTGTACGGCTCAGCAAATACTCTGACCTGACTCAATATCACGATGTCAAGACAAATAGCCCCCCCGTGAAAGGAAGGCTTGGCCTCATGGTTCTATTGGGACTTTAGGAGCCATAGGACTTGCATCTGCAATGGTTGTAATGCAGGATGATAGGCTGCGAAGACGTGTAGTGGCTTCATTTAGCCTGCAAGCTTGTGCTGGTATTTACATATCTGGAAAAGAACTTCGGTGAGCTGAAAGAAATGAGAGAGCTGAACTGCTCACGAGACTAGTAAAAGAGCTGCGGCATCGGATGCCCCGGGTCATGTGAGGTCGCCCTTCTCTCCAGATAGGTATGGCCATAACATTATGATGCCAGGTTGGGAAGTATATGCAGCTCCCAGGAAAGCTGAATCACAGCTTTAGTATGCAGACGGATGTGATTGCTGTCAGCTCTGCTTCCGAGACTCCCCTCTTCTGATGGGTAATGTGATATCACGATGCTGAATTGGGAAAGGCGCACAGCACCTGGCACAGCTGAATTGCAGCCCCAGCGTGTTCTCCTGTATGGGTACAGGTGACGGGACTTACTGCGTAGCGGCTCCATGGCCAGATGCCTCGGACAGCATCTGTTTGGGCCCGGGTCCCCATTCTATGTGCATACGTGCGAGTAGAAGCTCTGAGGCCATTGCTAAAGTAGCTGTTCGGAGGATTGGAGACGTGTAGAGGATTTCCATGAAATATATATATGAACCCATTATTCCTTCGTTTGTCTTGTTCATTCATCGTAGCATCCATCCCCTTCCAAACGAAACCACATTATACCATTTTCTTATTGCAAGCCCCCCATACCACTTCTCTATCATGCCTGATACTCCGCTCAAAACGGCCAAACTGGCCTGGATGGAGACGTTTGACATCGGGCCGTACTCATCTTACAAAATGATCGAGTACCTGATCCTCAAGGCTAACCAAGTGGCCGAGATCCCCCATCCGGTCACCTATACCGACTTTCTGCAGAGGCCCAATATTCTGCAGCTCGTCACTACGGAAGCCGTCGGAATGGACAATCTAGACGGCGCACCTCTTCATGATACCTGGGCCACCACTGGACGCTGCACTTCCTTCGCTGTCAGGGTTTGCAAAGGACTCGAACAGAACCACCCGGGTGTTTTCAAGTTCATTTATCACGATCGCAAAAAACGTCACCGAGTCGCTCTTTGTGCCAAAACCAAGATTCTGATTGACTCAAGTTCCACCGAGAGCGCAGTCATTCAAAAGGAGGCAGAGGTGAGGAAACATCGTATCTGAGTTAATGGAGTGTCGACTTACTAATGGGAACGCTGATATAGACATCTCCGGAGGTCTCTGCTGCAAAGGGAATGGCAATCTGTCTCACAGACGTTGCTAAAAGAAAGGTTGTCCTCGCCTTCTTCCGGTGCTTCAGGGATGGAGAGGCGGAATTCCACGGACTGCTGCGCTGGGCATTCAAGAACGACAAAATGATGCATCCCATTCGCCTGGAAATGACGCCTAACAACGCAGATGACAAGAAACACCAGAGGCTTTTCGTCACTTGGTATGGGAAGGACAGCAAGGACAAAGGCACCAAGGACGATAATGAGAAGTGTGTCATGAAGTTCGCTCAGTTCATCCTGAGCTACGGAGGCCCGTATGGCTTGACCCAGTGGCGAGCGGGTGGCATTAAGGACATTCATGAGAAGATGTGGGAGGCAGCTACCGAACTATGGGGGTACCCAAAGTGGAGCGACGAGGGGTTTTAGATTGCCTGTATTGTACTCTGTAGAGATCTTTGAGCTAAATTGTTACGCCTGTTGCTGAGACAAACTGTCCTCGAGCATCCCCAGTGGCATATCAGGACTCACAAGTGAGTCGGGATACTGAGCAGGTGACAAGCCCTGAGCTGGTGTCCAAGAAAGCCGCTTAGCGGTAGAGCTTGGCAGTCACTTCCGATGGACTCGTCATTAGCTTGGCCGAGGGTCAATGCAGGCTTATGGAAGGAAAGAGATATCTGGAGAGCACTGGCTGGGGACAAGGTGATCGTCGATACTACATCTCTCCGTGCTGACGTCCATAGTTTCCGCTGTGGCTTGTCGGCTTGCATTTATGGAGACTATTGAACATGGCAGCCTTCTTCCCTTTTATTATTGGTCGTCTCACTGCAGGCGCTGTAGTCCGTTGCAGCCGTCGGCGGGTATCTGAGTGTGCCCCAAGGGTCATGCACATGACATCCATGGCATTCCGAGTCAACCCGCACTGGTAGTACCCAATCATCACAGGTTATAATGTTCCGGACATCTCACACCAGACCGATGCAGCCAGCAGCTTCTGGCTGCGCCATCTCCGTGCTCCATCTTCAGCAGCTTGCGGTATCCCTGTCACTCCACCCATTCCCTGCACGCCTTTGACATATCGTTATTTAACCACCCAATCACATAAACCAATCAGCATATCCAGCGGCTGGCAAGATCACGAGCTCATCACTATCCTTTTTTGCCACGGGAAAGGGTGGCTGGCTCTGGAAGCCGATCATCAGCAGGGTCATTACCATCCAGTCTTGTCCACACAAGGTCAGGAAGCTAGCTTGAGAACCCTGGTCCTTGCAACATGGCATGGAATTAGCTGCAGCGCTTCGATAGTTCGGCCTGTAGTTATACTCTTTAGGTATAGAGCCATTCAACGGTTTTCGGGCATTCCTGCTATGTATTCATCTTTGGCAGCGCCCGAACATCCCGCGAGCTAATGGGCACACAGAGGTTTCTACAGGGCATTGAGGCATCCTGAGGGAACATGAAGGTTCGATATTGCTCAAGTGTAGACATAGAATGACTATCGAGGATATCTATCTACTAGCACCGTCAGAACGGCCCCATCATCGATTGCTTCGGGGAGCCGATTGCGTCCAAGGACCCCTCAATAATGCCCCGTAGCTCCGGCGGGATGAACTGGTCCCCGGAGAAGAGGCCACCGTCGGCCTTGAGCTTGGCGATCTCGTCCTGAAGTTCTTGAATGGTGGCGTCGGTGCTCTTCTTCAGCTCCTCAAAGGCCTTCACCTTGGCATCCCTGTCCTTCTTGACAGCTACGATACCATCCTCGAGACTAGTGATGATCTTGTCCTTTTCGTCGTTGTCCGCCCGCGCCTGCTCTAGGTCCTCTGTAGCGCGTGCCAAGGTCTTCTTTAGGGCCACCGCACCCGTCTCGAGGACCTCGACTTTCGTCTTGAGCTCGCTGGCCTGCGTCTTGAGGTCGGTGTTGTGGGCCTTCTCCGTGTCTAGCTGGCCCTTGAGGTCACTGACTTCGTGGACCAGCTCTGACATCTGGGCCTGGAGCTGCTTGACACTCTTCTGGCTGTCATTCAAGGCGAATTGTAGTGCGATCACTTGCTTCGCCAGCTGAGTTCTGGCTTCCTGCTCCGTCCGGATCTGCTCGTGCGCATCATCCAGAGCTTTGTCGTCCTCTACGTCGTGCGCCCTCTCCTGGGCCAGGGCTTTCTGGAGGCCCTGAACCTGTTGCGTGAGCGCAGCCTCCTTCTTGGCAGCCTCGTCAATAGTACTAGCCAACTGATTCCGGAGGGTTTCAATATCCTTCTGCTCCTCCTCACTCTTGATTGTCAGCTCGTGGAGTTTGCTCGACAGATCACGGATCTGGCCGTTCAAATCATCAGTTTGTTTGACAAGAGCGTGGTATGACTTGTCCAAAGTATGATATCGCTGCGCAAGCAGTCAGTCTGTATTCTTGATCAAGTCGGACGCGAACTTTCCGGGCGAGCAAAGGGGAACAGGTGACGTACATCGACGGCATACTTGGCCAGATAGCCCGCCTGGTCAAGGTATGATGCAGTGTGCGTCAAGGTATCGACCAGCGTTCGAGGAAAAGGCATCGGCTTCTGGATGCGAGAGAGGGCGGGCTCTGGCTGAGGATAGTGTACCTCGAGCTCGGTGGGCTCACCAGGAAGCTCGGGCGGGGTGACATCACTGACCGAGGTAAAACATAGTGAGCAAGATGTTTGTGTTTACTTGGATGAAGGGAAGGAAGGGTGGTCTTACTCTGAGTGAAACTGTATGAGAGCCGCCAGATTGAAGGATCCGATGTCCTGGGCATGCTTCTGAGGCTCCTCCATGTGGATAGCCAGGGCCCCAGTCTTCTCGTCCCAGGAGCAGGTCAAGATATAGTGGCTAGTGAAGGTGAACTTGAGAGAGCCCTCGGCCGCGGTTTCGGCCTGTTGGATGCCCTGGACAATGCAAGGGACTTTGGGCTTGTTGTCCGCGTCCACGGACCATTGCCAGATAGCTAAGACGGGCTTGTCAGGACCGAAGCCCTCGGGCACGACAGCCAAGAACGGCTCATTGCTGGCGTACTGGGGCCAGTTCAGCTTCCCAATCCAGATACGAGCTTCTCCCTCAACCGAGACTTCACCCTTGGGCCGGTAGATCCGCTCAAGAGTCATGGTGCTCGTGTAGGTATTGGACTGAGACATAGTGGCGGTGATCGTCTGATACCCCTGCTGTGCCTGCACTTCCCACGAGTAGTACCCTGGGGCAAGGTTGAAGGTGTCACCATTCTCGGACCTGGTGACCTTGTCGACGGTCGATTGCCCGAACCACTTTTGTTTCTTGTACCCCTTGGCATCAACGGTCCACTGGGAGTACAAGTAAACAGGGTCCCCAACACGGACGGGGCCATTGGGGAGGACGATGATAAGGAGCTCATCCAGTCCATAGTTGCGCCACTCAAGCTTGCCGGTATAGATGAACATGTTGAGTGATGATGAGCAGTTGGGATCAAATGGAGGATGTAATGTTCTGGAGAAGAGAATGCTGTCTGGAGAGTTGTGCAGATGAACAATTGCACCCCTCAAGCCTTATGTACACAATAGTACAGCTGAAGTCGAGAAGAGACACTAGTAAGCCACCAGTTGAGCTGCATACCCCAAGTGCTCTTGACGCCCGCAATTTCGCGGTGGATGTCCGAGACATAAGCACTGCCTCTGAGGCCCGTACGGCCGCTGCAGTTCAGCTCATCTTGGGAGCCATAATTGCCTTGCAATTTCCTGTCTTGTGCTATTCAGCTCTTTCTCGGCCCTGTTTCGTGTGGTGAGTCCAACGCGAGTCCGATGAGAGGTCAGCAAGAACTCTTTCAAGGGGGGCCAGCCAGCCATTTGCTTTCGAGCAGCTGGTCCTCATACGCAAGAGGACTAGATATTCCATCCGTGCCCAACCTTGAAGGCTTTTGAACCGGGGGTTCCTTGGAGCTGATTAGACTCCTAGGACTGGAATGTGCTGATCGCTATCCCCGCCCATGTCAGCTGGACGGCTCAGCTCAGTTCACGGCTTGCACTAGTACCCAATAAGGACAATCCATGATGGGATTTTCTTTCCGGGGCTTCCATTCGGGCTGTCGTCGGGCAGGATTGGGTAGTGAAGGGTCTGCCTCTGACAGGTCCCCGAGAGCCAGAGCCCTTGGCGCCTTTGAGGTGGCCATTAGGAGACACGTGAGGCACCCCGGGCGGGCCGAGCCTAAGAACTACCGGTCGCTAACCACTAATCTCCACGGAACTAAGCTTAAATGGCCTAGCTCCAACGGTACCTAGTGTCCTCCGTTGTCGGCACTGGATAGATGCTGCAGGGCTTCGAACCCGCTCGGGGTTGGGAATACCATCAACCCAGCACTCTTTACACAGCCCCTATCCTTGTCATTCTCTTTTCAGCAAGTCCAGTATGCGGTTGACAGGGTGGGTTGCCAATTTGGATTACCATTTTGCCGCATCTATCCGGAGGCTGGCTTACTTGGGTTAGCCTTCCTCTATGCTGACCAGCTGAAGGTTGCATATTCAAGGGCCTCTCGTCGAGTCAATACTCACCTGAAAATGGCCTCAATAGCTCCGGTGGATCAAAATACTGGTGCTTGGCGCCACTGCGAGAGGACGATACTTCATGACTAGATGAAGATGGAAGCTCGAAAATTATAGCCATTCTCGGTTTAGCAACACCATCTCGACGATCAATTGGATAGCCAAGCACGACTTTACCGCCCACCGCTTCATGGGTCTTGAGAACATGGCGTTACTGAGGTTGAAGGTCACAAGGTGATCTGTTCGATCACAAACTCGCATCCGTCTTGGAATAGTCTCAGTTCAATACTCGGCAGATCACGGGTGCTTCAGTCGATAGCTGTCTTGGGCCGTTCTGTCGACTATATCTACCCGCTTGGTTCCCAGGTCGATTTCGGTTTTCAGTTCAAGTTTTAAGCAGATTCAATCCAGAAACCACTCTGCCACCACTACCATCATCACACACTCAAACTTCTAGTTCTTATCCAAGACACAATGCCTTCTTCAATTCCCTACGACCCCAGTCTTGTGCTGGCCAACGTTGTCGGCAAAGATGCCATCAAGCTCGTCCAGGAGATCTCGGAGTTCCAGGCCAAAATTGATGCACCCCAGGAAGAGCTCAACTCACTCATTGCCATGAGGCGAAGCCTCGACATGACCAAGACTGAACTGATCAACCTGGGTGTCGACACGGACAACATCAAGGAGATCGACGATGAGTTGAAGATTTTGAACAAACGAATTACCGACACGGCAGTTCAGTATGCCAAGGCCAAGATCGATAACGAGAAGGAGATTCAAACTCGCCGTGCCAACATCCGTGGCGTTCACGTTTCGGTTGAGAGTCCAGTCGACTATGTCAAGACGCAGATCAAGTCGCTGCCGCTCGCTGCTGACTCGATCAACATGGATGTTCAGTACTTCTCCATGGACAGCAATGAACAGAACTCGGACGCGTTTGCCAAAACCATTTCCAGTTTCGTGGCCATTTCCACGAGCGTTCTGGGCAACGACGCGTCTACGAAGCTGAGCGCTGCGGCCCAGAGTCAGGTCAGCCATCAGACGAGCAAGCACAGCATCGCGGGCACGCTTGTGCTGTCTGTCACCTGTACGCACAAGAATGCATCCGTCCTCGCGCCGTTTGTGCTCAACATCGACAAGGGCATCAAAGTCTGGAACCACCTCTTTCCAACGAACCCCATTGACCCGACCAGCACGAGCCAGATGTTGCAAATTGCTAAAGAACACCCAACCGATGACACTAAGATTGACAAGTTCAGTATCATCTCGGGCACAACTTTTGGTTCCAGCTTTGTCGGTATGGTCCATGTCTTGAACACCACTGAGACCACCGCAAGTGAGAGCCTGTCCAGCGTTGCATCGTCCCTGCAGGCACAGATGGATAAGGGTGCTTGGTTTGCCAAGGTCTCGGGTGGGTTCGGTGTGAACTCGTCTATCTCCAATGACGTGAAGAACCTCCTTAGCACCCAGAACGTCTCGTCGCACGTTACCATGGTCTGCATGGGCGCGATCCCCTCCATGGTAGCCAGCGAGGTCAAGCTGGGCGTGGAGAAGTTTGCCCAGTTCGACCCCAAGTCAAACCTCGAGGCCATCGCCACTATTCAGAACGCAACCAACTCTGACCAGGGTTCTGTCCAGCAGTCGGCAGAGGCGGCGCGAACGGGCCAGCAGATGGTGACGATGAAGTCGGGTGATGTCAAGGCTGCCCTCACGGCCCTCGCAGAGATCGATGACGGCGCTAACAAGATCCTTGACATCAACTCCATGATGACAGCTCTCGATGACTATCTCAAGAAGGCATCTGAAGGCACTGCTGGTCTTCCTATCAACTACTACCTTAAAGACATTACCAAGGACATGCTGGCAGAGATGTGGGTTGCCAAGTACTACCCAGGGAAGTACATGGCGATCAAGTATGACGATAGTGAGGGCGGTGGCAATACTGGCGGTACTGGCGGTACTGGCGGCAACACTGGTGGTGGTGAGGGTGGAGAGTAGTGTACTTGATGATCCATGGAGGAATGCAGCGCTGCCAATGGTAAAAGGGGGAAACCCCACAACTTGATATGGCGACCAGGCAGTCCAAAGTAGATCCAAGATGTGTGAAAGTTGCAGTTTGGCTGAAACATAGCACCAGTTATTTATTTGATCCCTTGATTCCCATCAATCTTGCTTGCAACGTTGCAAAGCTGATGCTAGGCAGTGGACAGCGGCTCGAGGTTTAAACCTTGGCGAATATCCGCTGATAAAAACAAGCCATCGATCTGCTTGAGCGATAATGCATCTTCCTTCGGGGCAACGCCAATACTTAGTCGTGTCAGGATTGCATGCTGCCTTGTGTGTTAGATAAGTAATGGTAATAGAGGCCAGGTGTAGTTTGCCCTCAAGAATTAGTTCTAGCAAGGTTAGCATAGCTTCACGTTTATCAATCTTGTGAAAGAGGGAGGGCCTTTAAAGTGTTAAAGAACTGTGGCATTCTCTGAATAGGGCTGCCCCGGGTATATACTGTTCATTCAGTCCGAAATGGCTCATTACCCTAAAAGCAGGCACTCTATGCTTGTGATGCTCGCAGTCACAGGCCAGTGTCATATCAACGACATAATGGGTACTTGGACAGAAAATCGTAAAGAGGAGTTCGTCACCCAACCCGGTCACGGTCACACTGTTGATGACCTCGCCTCATAGACCTGCTCTGAAACGCGAGAATTGAGGTGGAGGCCTCAACTTGGACCGCGACAAGGCGCTTCATCCAGTCATTTCAGAGGTGGCACAGCCCTGCCACCGCCACCACCCCAAAACCACCTCGTTTCCACCCCATTGGGCCTTATGAATCTCAGACCCCGCACCCCATCTTCGCGGTCCTGTTATAATACTGCCTTGTTCAGCACAAAACCCACTTCTTTTTCTCCTGCGCTCAGGGCCACTGCTATGACCCAAGTCCTCACGTCTCGGTCGAGTGAGGGTGACCAGCAAGGCCTTCTGAACGAAAGTACTACGCCTGCACCGATGGCTGCTCACGGTGAGTAAATCGATGACCCTGCCTACCTTGCTAAAGCAGGCACTAAATGTCGCAGTTGCTGTTGCGGATCTGGCCGGAACTGGATCCGGGTTCGAACCGGTCCCATCAAGAGTACCATGGGACGATGATGACAACCTTATCGCACCGGGCCATGATGGTGATTGCCAGCTGCATGTCTCTCGTGGCATGTTGTGGTCCCCCGATGATGAGACGCCAGTCCCTTCGGGCCCTTTATCATGCTATGAGGAGACGGTCCAACGATGCACCCGTCCACCAGGTCCTTCAAGAGCTCGAGCATCCGTAACTGATTCCACGTTTCACCCAAGTCCCAAACCTCGTCAATGGGGCTCCGATGACGACCTAGACACAACTGACAGTGTCTTGCCCACGCGCAAGCGTCACCCGTCCATCAAGCAGCTCCATAATACACCTCCTCCCTCTGCCTCTCGCATGATGAGACAACCGGAAACGAGGCCGATAACCCAAGACCAGCTTGTGGCCGAGGTTAAAGGCATCTATGAAGGTCTTGTCATGGTTGAGACCAAGTGTATCGAGGTGGATAAAGCCCAGAGTTGCAACACCGATGCTAACACCAAGTTGAACAATGATCAATGGCAAGCTTTAATTGCTTTGCATCGCACCCTACTACGAGAGCATGAAGACTTTTTCTTAGCCTCTCTGCATCCCTCAGCAAGCCCTGCCCTGAGAAGGCTAGCATCCAAGTATGATCAGGGTGCTGGGTGGCGCACGATACGGGAAGGCCGTCAAAAACAGTCGCTTTCCACAAAACTCTCCTTGGTATACTGGATGATAAACATGCTCGAAGCAACGAGATCATCAATCGAATCGGCCGAAGGCGAGCTGTTGTTCTGGCTCCTGAAGACCGAGGCCATTCTTGACAGGTTATGCAAGCGCTTTCAACCGCTGTACTACCAACTACTCATCTACGCCATAATTTTCTTCTGTTTTTATTCTGAATTTCCAAAAGGCATACGGCACCTTTGTACAACCATGCCATGGACAATTTGGCCATCGCTAGTTGTGTTGTGGGGAGTCTGCTGGATGTTCTATGAATCACCCAAGAAAACCGTGAATGGGGTTGACATTGAGGCTCTGCCTGAACGGGGTGAGGAGCAGCATTCTCAAGAGCTTAGTGGTAAGTACCCAAAATAAATACTGGCATTAGGTCCTGACTTTTCCGCTTTGATAGACGACTGGTCGTGGCTTGAGTCAGATCAATATCAGTTTCCTTCGGTCTCTGATTTGTGGGACATGTCCCGGGTTGTTAACGGGGACAATGCTCATCAGTCTAACCTTGGGAATGAACTATATGTTTCTACTGATCTGATAGGAAGCCTGGGCCATGATATGGGAGCCTCGGTTCATCCCCAATTGTCAAGCCAACCCAGCCCGATGACCGCTCTCCTCTCTGGCCAACAAGAGATGGGCTCAAGCTATTTGGATACTACCTCAGGTCTTGCCGTGATACTACCCCTTGAGCCACAAGTTCAAAATAAGGGAGACGGGAGAGGCATTGAGGAAGTTGTTAACACGGCAGCCGCAACATCAACTAGGTATGTCTATTCGTAACTTTCACCTTCAGCGGTTTCATTTTCCATTAATGATCCAGCCACCGCTGACGCAATCAAGATCGTCTAATATGCCACCATTTAAGTGTCCCGATTGTAACACGACATATTCCAGGGCAGATGCTCTGAAACGGCATCGACGGGCGAAGCATAATGAAGATGCAGAAGAGTATCTCTGCCCTCACCAGCAATGCAAGAAGTCAAGGAAAGGAAAGGGTTTCCCTCGACCTGATGCGCTTCAGCGGCATCTGAAATCGTTTTGCAAGGTTGTTCGCAGACAGGCCGCTATCAGGGCCCCAGAAGCTGTCGAGCATCAACCAGTCCTGGATGACAAACCCAACAGCGTAAGTCGAGCGAGCAGCTCTGACCAAGATACTCCTAGTGGACAGAGTGAAGACCAGGCAGATGATGGACAATCATCTGGCGGGAGCTGGAACCTGGAATTGCGAAGGCGACATGTAGAGGCTATGGCGGTTTTGGAAGTAAAGAGGCGAGAGTATGAGGACGCAAAGCTGGTGGTGGCTAGCTTTGAGACGTTGATCAAAAACACAGAAAAGGAACATAAGCTATGATGCTACAGCAAGGAAGATCTCGGGGGATTGGGAGTTAGATTAATATCTTGCCGACGAGGACATTTTTGGGGGTGGACAATCTGTATTATATGCTTCATTGTCGCATAAAGACTAACTGTACCATATTAAAATGCTATTCAGTTTTTCTTCAATGATACCTATCTAGTTTGAGGGGGTGAAGCTGGCTCTAGTGATGAGAATTGTTGAAAAGCAAAAATAGTTACACCTTAGGAGGCAACTGGGATATATTTTGACAAGAATAACCAGGTGACCTTGGAACGCCAAAGCAGAACGACTTTGCAAGCCAACTCGTCGCTTACACTACTCACAGGCTTGCCGAAATTACCTCAATCAAGATTATTCAGTTGCAGGGTATTAGTACTATGCATTGATGCCTGAACTATATGCAAAGTCGCTTCGTTTTTCCCTTTCAGTTGTTTTTGATCTTAAGCCATATAATAAGTCCAAACCATAATCATACTGACATCACTGAAACTTGTTGGATGGGTGGCACAACTTTCTCACGTCAGCAATTAGCTTACTCAGACCATCGTATGAGTTGCTCAACTGCTATTCTATGTGCATAAAACCAGACACTATTCCTCCTTCCTGAAACTTACGTTCAACTACCTACTTGCATTTGTGTTAAATAACCTGGAGCCCAATATGTCTGACCCCCCTACCTACGCAAATCAACAAGCATGGAAGGACATCCAAGCCTTCCTCCCAGAACGACTACACTTCACCGCCGACCATTCACCCACAGAAGAAGTTTGGCATCACCGTGGCCACATCATACATCTTGATCGATGGCGCAATCCATCTGCCAACGTCCGCCTCATCATGCACCACGGCATGGGCACCAACGGTCGGCAAATGTCGATGCTGCTCGGTGTACCACTCCATGCCGCGGGCTTTGAGCTTGTGGCTATTGATATGCCAGGATATGGATGCACTGTCCCTGCTAAAGGACATACATGGACTTTTGATGAATGGGTCCAGATTTCGAGCGAGTTTGTCGATCACGAACTCGAGCGAGATTCCCGCCCGATTGTTCTGTATGGCCTCAGTGCCGGTGGTGGTCTGACATTTCATTCTGCTGGGTTGAACAAAAAAGTGAAGGGCATAATAGGAATGACATTCATGGACATGCGGGAACAGAGTGTTGCAGATACTGCATGCCGCAACTTGCTGGTCAGCCGCCTTGGTGGGCCGATGGCTAAGATTGCCAACGCAGTTGGACTCGGTTGGCTGCGAATGCCAATGCCACTTCTTGGTCGGATGTCAACCCTGGTAAACGATCCGAAGGCTTTGGAAACTTGTCTGAAAGATGGCACGTCTGCTAGTGCTTGGGTTTCGATGAGGTTTCTTGCATCCTTCAGCTCGTATAAACCAGAGATGGAGCCTGAAGAGTTCGATGTGTGCCCTGTACTGTTGACTCAGCCAGGCAAAGACCGCTGGACGCCCATCAGCGTGAGTGAAGGATTCCTTGGGAGGATAAAGAAAGTTCCGGTCAAGACTGTCATATTGGAGAATGCAGGGCACTACCCGCTTGAGGACCCGGGGCTGCAGCAGATGGTTGAAGCAATTGCAGTGTTTCTGAAGGATATTGAGCAGGCAAACTAATTTTAGTTGTGAGAGTTTAAATTGGAAGTTCTAATTGAGTTATTCCCTTTCCAGACAAAGGTCTACCTCCCGCGGACTCTGTCTTTGGTCTCATGCAAAGCTACTTCCCCCTACTCCACGAGGTTGCCTGATGGATTGCTGCAACAAGGACGCGCGAACCGGCACAATTTACCATCCCTAGGTAAACACCGAGTGATGACGGCAATGGCAAATGCTGCGTTCAACTCTATACAGCTGATTATTTGCTAGAGCGGAGGCGGAAGAACGCTCACAATCCCAAATTCAGCAGACTGAGGCCGGAGGGGTAATGATTGTTGAGAAGCAGGGCCAGATCGGTTGGGTGGGCTATTGGCTCAGCCGTCTTGCAGGGATCAGTCGAGCAGTATGGCTACTCTGTCAGATGTTCACAAAAGAACTTGATATTGTGGTAAGATCAGCACATCCTGCGTCGGCTACTTATCTCGATTCTCCAGCAAAAGGAAAAGTTCGCTTGTGTCTTGCCCCATTGCAATTATTAGTTGGCCGGACCCTCAAGCGAAACCAAGGTCAGTGGGCTGCAAGTCCACCGACTGCAGCCCTAATCCCATTCTTGACAGTCCGGGGTACGGGTACGGGTACGGGTATGGGTATCCGGGTCCGGGGTGGTGGGGATGGGCCCCTTAGACGTAACCTTGGACGGAACCTTAACCCGGGTCAGGAATGCATCCAGACCCTTGGCCCCAGGCCTTGGAATTGAGGCGGGGCCTCGATCTTGATAGATTGATCCAGATAAGTAATAGCAAGCAGCCTCTCTTGCAATCAGTAACTGGGAAATCTTCATGGGGTGGGATCCTAGTATGGTATAAGTATACGTAGTCCTTGATTCTCCTACAACAGCATGACTTTCAAACATACCAACCATCTCAGCTCCGTCAAGGGCAGCTTGCCTTCGCAAAAACAAAAGAACACCGTGTCTTCAGCTTCCTCTACCCCAAGCCTCTCCGACTTTATCATATCATCCTGGTCAAGCTCACAAATCGCAAATCAACAATGAAGGTCACTCAGCTTTCTACCTTATGCCTCTCCATGGCGACCATGATAGGCACAATATGTGCAGCCCCAGCTGGCACCTCCACAGTACCTAACAACAGCCTCGTTTCTAGAGACGATAACACCTGCAGCCCGGCAGACGCGGGCACTTGCACCTTCTGGATCCGGTCCTCCATGACCGCCTGGAGCTCTAATCCATTCGGGGCTATGAGCGGAGATCAGAACCCAAATGTTATAATACTTCCCCTTGAAAATATGTGGACCTACTACTGGGCGCTTTACGACAATACCTGCAACCAAATTCCCGCATCCCTTAGCAAGAGTGATACGTATCACTATACGCTGCTTGCAGTGCTTCCATATGCCGTCCACCTGCAGTTCTATGCTGGTGGCTTTGTCCCGAGCGGATATCTCTCCTATGCTGGCCGGAAAACCGATCTGTCGGGCTTTAACTGCACACAGTGCCCCGATGGAACTAATTCACAGAGCTGCTGTCGCATTACCTTTGACTGCAGCTAGAGGCTAGCTGGCATATTGGCTGTCCAGGATTCGCGGCTACCGTCAACACCAAGAGGCAACTCTTGATGATGCCCTATATTCTCTTCATGTGGGTATTGTCATGTAAATAGTCACTCTCTTATAAAGATATTCAAATCTAATAACTTGGGCGTACATATCTCTTTCTAGACTTCTAAAGTATTGTACACCCGCCAGTTGTTTCAAGCTCAATCATTACTTCGTAACCATTAGAACACTCCTCGCCTCCTACTCCCCCTACGATTCCCCGTCTATGATTATTTTTATCCACATTCTCAAAGCCCTTCTTGATCTTTTGAACCTCAGGAAACAATTTTAATCCAGGAAAGTCTGACTGGTAATCCGTAATTAAAGACTCCAACTCGGAAGTCCTGTAGTCCGGCATTGCTGCTAACGCAACTGTGAGAGGCATTGACATGCCACTTGCGGCTATTGGCCGGTTGCTGGAAGCAACTATGGCTAGATAGATGCTTTCATCAACAAACTCTTGAGCCTCAGCCAGAAGGATCGGGTCATCCTCGTACGAGCGGAGAATTCGATTTAATAAGGAGCCCATAGTGACGATGATTGAGAATGCCGATTGGAGGCGAAGGCTTATCTTCCTCCTAATGGGTGAGGCTCCAGGCTCTTCTGCGGCGTTGATAGCTTCTAGAACTGCTTGGCGTAGTCTCGGATATTCAAGCTGGACAAGACAGTATGTGCAGCGTATCTGATACAGATATCTATCGGGGTCGCGGATGAAGTTCGAAACCTCTCCAATGGTTGATAGCTGTAGACATGAATACGAGAGCCCGGTTCTATATGACTGAGATCGTTGCGCGTCTCCGTGGATACTGAGTGATTGCCAGAACCATGGACCGAGTTGAATGTTTGGGTTTGTGAAGCTATCAACTAGCTACGGTCGACAGTCAGCGAACTGAACATGGCAGTCATCTGGATGAATGGCCATACCACAGCAGCAAAGATTGTTTGCATGAATGATGATTCGAGGGGGTCAAGCCGGTGCGTAGCAGCAGCATTGTCTAATAAATGCGCCAACGTTTCGGCGTGTCTTGCGATGCCGTCAACATTGCTACCAACGTAGACCTGCCGGACAGCGTCCATCGTGTCAGTGATTCGAAATTTCCGTCATTGAAAATGTTGACAAAACGTACCTGGCAGATCGAGATGAGATATATTGCGCACATGCTGTCAAATGGGTCGGTTTGAGTGGGGGCCCGGATCGACCTCCGTAGGGCTCCGAGTGCAGCGACGTACCGGTCGAGCGCCTTGACCTGAGACTGTTTGTTGTGAAGGGCATCGAATGAGTGGACAAAGGCTGATATCGATGCATCAAGGGCCGGGCTGGAGCCGATGTACCGCGGCAAGTCCTTCATAAAGGTGCCGTACATCAGGACATCAAACCTGGGGTCCTGCAGCTCGAGGATGGCCACCAAGGCGCCGGCAGCTGTGGTCGACTCGTTGCTTGGGAGCGCTCGTGGGCCGACATTGGTGGCTGCAAGTGCCTTTGCATGCTTGGTGACAAGCTGGGCGTTCTCAGACTTGAACATGAATCTCTTGACGCCGCCGCCGTTGCAGGCGATCTTCAGGCGGGCACATCTGCCACATGCTGGTTTCTGTTGGTCACACTTTGGGGGCTAGATCAGCCACATGTTCCGGGTATTCACTATCGACACAGCAATCAATACAAGACATACCTTCTTTTTCTGCCTGCGACAAGCATCGCAGCCTCGGCCGGTTGGTGTTCCTGCCATGATGTGGCGCTGGGTTTTGCCTCAAACGACCAAGGCCCGAGCCTTAGGTATAGGTAGGTGCGTTATGGTGTGAGGATAAGGCACTGTCCGTCCCAGCGCGAGGTTTTGCCGCGTTTTGATCTGCGGAAAAGACTGGATGACAAGTCCCCGCCCGCTTTGGGTTGGTACGTCAAACGGCGTCAAGCGGAAGCCAGCCCTACGACACGGGAGCCTCGAATGGACAGGACTTGTTGGTCTGCTAGACGCGGGACGTAGCGGCCTACTAATACAGGCGCCATCTACGAGGAACGATGCGTGGTCCGGCATTGCGAATAGAGAATCCTGGGTTCCCTCTGCGTTTGCATGTTGAAAAGCGCTGCTCATAAGCCGATTAGCCACAGCGCCTCGCTCATTTTAGGCACAACGGCCAAAGGCTTGGGGGCTGAGGGAGGAGGGGTCGTGTCGACAATTGATAGCCCTGGAGAGCTGAGCATCTGGCGCCGACAGGGATCGCATCGATCAACCCGTTTCAAACTCGGCAGATGGGTCGGAAGAAACGCTCATCCACAATCAAAGGACCGCTCGCTGACTCCGTTGCACTGCACTTACTCCCTGGACGGACTCGGTAGAAACGATGGAGGGCAATAGAGAGGGAGGGACTGTGCTGCTGCGGCACGTCGATCACCTTATTGCTTTTGGTCTAAGCGCCCAGAGCCACACACACTTTTCTACGCGAATCAGCGTCATAACTCAATAAATGCTCCGCCACAGCCTTACCGGGTTGGGCATATTGTGACGCTGCCCCATGCTAATTGGCCCGCTGGTAGGAGACCATGCCAGAGCAGCGCCCGAGGCCTCAGCCCTGGCGCAGAGGAATACGATGCAGTGTGGTGGTGGTGGCAGAGGCAGAACGCGCAGGGATTGTTGATCGATTCAACGGAGGGCATGGGAATTCTTCCGAGAGTTCATGACCGTCTATGTATGCAAGCTTGAACGAAAAGAGGGAGGGAGATGAAAGGGAAATGAGAACGAAGACGCCAAGCCTGGGCGCCATGGATTGGACTAGCCTGGACCTGCTCGCTAGGGAACTCCAGAGTCCTTGTTTGTTACAGCACTGTGTTCAGCGAAATACGATCCAGCCAAGCACATTTCTGGGCTCGGAATGCCAGCGACGCGTAATTCCTCCCGTACAGTACCCACGTCAGCCAAGGGGAAGGATCCGTTGGCCGTTCGCCCTGAGATCGGCGCACCCTCGGATTGGAGAGAAATCCTTCCGCCCAGTGTAAATAGCGGGTCTGAACTCTGAAGCGAGGGAGAGCACTTGTTGGTTGCAACAATATGACGGGCACACGTGTTGTCCGGTCTCAGGCACACCAAGAGGTGTTGTTCACGTGGTAGATCCTAATTTGGGACGCAGAGTTGTCCTGCAATGCTATATTGACAGGGAAAGTCCCATGTGTCAGTGTCCCTTTTCCTTGCTTCCTGGCGCATCTTGGTCGTTATGCCATTGGCCATCTCGAACTGCCAAGCCTGGTGAGGCTGTGCCCTTTGCTCCCGCTTGGATTTGAGACATACTGCACTTCCCATGCATGGATTCACTTCTTCAATCTACGTTTCTTCTTCTTCTTCTCCTCCAATTCTTGATGGGGTAGCGTCTTACCGGGTGTCCCGCCTTCCGATGATGCGGAAACCATATTTCAACGACATTGACCCAACCGTGGGATTAGCAAGCGCAGCCGTGCTGTGCACATACCTGACGCAGCATCTATCTTCAAGGCGCCCAGAGATTTGCTCCGAGATCATTTGTTGGATAACGCTCCCGGTTCTATTCAAGAATGCCACACGGTCACAACCTCGCACAGCCTCGACACTCGCTCCCTTCAGCGACCTCGATACCCAGCATGCATCCTCGAGGCCACAATGGATCGTTGCTGCCGGTCTGGCGACGGCCTGCTTGTATAGGGCAGAGAGTAACATGATGGCCATGCTTGTGAGTTTTCATCGAGCCATTGAGAGACATTCCACGGGCTAAGAGATTGCAGCCGGCTCTAACTCCCCTGCTCCTGGCAGCACAAAGATATCTTGGATGGGAACCCCCTGCGTCATCAATGTCAGATTCCTGCCTGTTTTCGCGTCTTACCAATTCGATATGGGGTGCAACCTCAGTTGCTGTTGTTGCTATTCTCTCCTTGTCAAACGGAGATCTCTTGAGATCCGCCTTGTCAACCATCCTTGCTGCCGCCCTGCTGACTATCTACCTTGTCCTCACCCCTCGGCCCAAGAAGGGCATGCAGCCCCATCCACTTGTTGATATTGAGGCCACCATTGTTCCTCTTTCGATCAAGGTTGTAGTCTTCCTGCTTATGGCTTTGGGCGTGCAAACCAT
The DNA here is from genome assembly GCA_013623625.1 of Fusarium setosum. Classification (NCBI taxonomy): domain Eukaryota; kingdom Fungi; phylum Ascomycota; class Sordariomycetes; order Hypocreales; family Nectriaceae; genus Fusarium; species Fusarium setosum. The sequence goes on along the minus strand of JABFFE010000701.1, from coordinate 6,098 downwards.
TGCATTCGGTTTCCTCTCGAGCGACATAGCCTCCGCATTCTTGCTCGGATTGGCCAAGGCTTCATCTTGGTATTTCATGATTCGAACTGTTGGTGTTTTGTCCTCTGTTCTCCCTTGCCCGGTGCTTACTAGTTCCCCAGACGCAACACACGTCTTGGTGTATCGCCACGACTATCGGCACCTTTGCCATCACCTCCACCAGCGACCCTTTTGTACAGACTTCAGAAGTACAGGCTTTGGCTCACGTTGCGATTTCTCTTCTCGCTCTTGGCCAGACAATTTTTATCCTTCCAAGGCAAACTAAGGGCAAATCGATCATCTGGACCTTTTTCGTCCTTGCTCTTGTGCCATATGTCTCCAACGTATTGGCCATCAGAAGGTCACAGTCTCTCGCGCCAAAGAGTTATGGCGACTCCAAAATACACCCAGTTGAGGCTCTGGTTCGGAATGCCGAAGCCGACTTTGATACTTTATTAAAAAACCAATCCACGAGCTACACAGCCGCCCACACTGAATATCAACGACGATACGGCATCGAGCCGCCATCGGGCTTTAAGGCCTGGTACGACTTTGCTGTGTCCCATCACTCACCGATAATAGACGAATATGATATGATTTATGATGCCGTCTCCCCATTCTGGAGACTCAGTGGCCAGGAGGTTGCTGAGATGATGAGAAACGTCCAAAAAGCACCACGAAGCGAGGTTTGGCTTTGCGATTTCTCAGGGCAGGAGGCCAAGACTCAATGCAGCCATCCTCATCGCACCTTTGACAGGCATTACAGCTTACTTTTCGATACTCTGATGGGGAATCTCTCCGGGGTTCTTCCCAATGTCAAGTTTCTTGTCAATCACTTCGATGAACCGAGGGTCATGCTTCGACAATCGTTGTCAAGTGACTTCACTGACAAGAAACAATTCCACATAACAGACTCGTCTCAAAAGCCCACTTGGGATAAAATCACCAACTCTTGTACAGAATCTTATCGGAGGGTTGGCAGCACTTACTCCGAGCACACAGTCGAGACATTCAATTTGCCTTTCGTCAAAAACCAGTTCTCGGCTATGGATCTTTGTCACCATCCTGAGTACAGCACTATGCATGGATTTCTCATGAGCCCCAAGACCTTTCGCCTGGTAGAAGGGTTGGTGCCAATCCTATCCACTGGCGCGCCTTCAACCATGGGCGACATACTATTTCCGAGCCCGGCCTACATCGAGTCCGAGTTCCAATACGATGAAGCACGAGATGTAAAATGGGGGAACAAACGGAATAATCTCTACTGGGCCGGCTCGACCACCGGCGGGTTTGCTCTCGACGACCAGTGGCGAAATCATCATCGACAGAGATTTGTGAGCTTGACACAGAACCTAGGGCGGCAGCAGCATTATTATCTAAGGGAAAGGGGAGGACTGGTCGAACGTGTCAAGTCGAGCTTTCTAAACGGCCGATTATTCAACGTTGCTTTTACTAGGATTTTCCAATGCGACAAGCCGTACTGCCGCGACCAGAGCACTTACTTCAACACCAAGTCTTGGGCAGACAAAGACCAAGCACTTCGGTCACGCTTGGTATTCGACACTGACGGGAACGGCATCAGTGGCAGATACTACAAGCTTCTAGCCTCCAACTCAGTCCCTTTGAAACAAACACTTTTTCGGGAATGGCATGACGAGCGTCTGGTGCCGTGGGTTCATTACGTACCGGTCAGCCAAGGCCTGGAGGAACTTCCTGAACTTGTTTTCTACCTGACATCAACCGAAGGCGGACAAATGATTGCGGAAAGGATTGCAGAACGCGGCAGAGACTGGTTCTCGAAGGCTTTTCGTGATGTTGATATGACCATTTACACATACAGGCTATTGTTAGAGCTGGCCAGGTTACAGGACCCGGAACGAGAATCTATCTGATATGGCGGAGTCTTCCAGCTTGAAGACGCAGCTGTACATATATTTTACGTGAGCCAACTCAAAATCTAAGACACAAACTATACTGCAGGCCCTCAGACATAACACGCTAACTCTCGGCTTCTTGTCATTGAGGAGTCAGTATCCAACCCATCAAATTAACAGATGCCAGCACAGAAGCCGCAACTTCATGGGAGCCAATTGAAGGTCCCCGTTTAATCCTACTGTATTCTTGCAAGCTGTAAAATCTGTAAAAGAATAGCACATTGATGGGCCATAGAACCAGGTCGAGTTCTCCCAGACTTTCCTCGCTCATCACAACTACTCATTTTTCCTCCTATCAACGCCTCTTTCGCCGCCCTCACCGGTACGCCTTTCAACCAAATTCAAGACGCCTGGCTCAAAGATCTCATCACCTCCAGGGCCCCAGGCGTCTCAAGCCACGAGGTAAGACAGTACCCAGTAATTAAATAAGCCTCCTCCTTTAACTTAGGCGAGTATGCGCTAGGCCTTGCCGTAGCGGCAGAAGCCGGGTTGCTGAGCATCAATCGCCAGGAGTGGGGATTGTACTTGTTGATGGATACGTAGAGCTCTTTGATTTGGCCCTTGGTCTTTTCAACAACACCCGCAATCTCCTCTGTCCCCCCTTTGAGAAACTCGGGGCGTGAGTGGACAACACTGCCGACGAGCTGGTCACGGATGAGCTCGATCATCTCCTGCGGGACAGCACCATGGAGCGCCCGGGTAGTGTTTTATGCAGCCTGCAGGTCCAGCAGAACTCGTACTCTGATCAGAGTCACGGCGGCGTGGCTCAGATCAATCCATCTCGAACTCGTCCGCTTTGGTAGAGGTGCCTCGAGCACATCGGCATCCTTGACGTCGAGAAACGGCAGATCCATGTCGCCCCAGTCGTAATTGGATGCGTCTCCAGTGGTAGCGTACCACTTCAGGAAGTCGACTCCTAGTCTCTACCTAGGCGGATGTACAATGTCGGGACCAAGTCGCGAACGCCTATGTTATCGCTACGGCACAATCGCTACGGCACAATCGCAACATGTCCAGCAGGTGATCAAGAGAAGTCTTGACGACATCAAAAAGGCCCCCAGCCGTGCCAAAGTTCTGAAGCATTACATCGACCAGTCCAAAACGGGCCTGCATATACGGACGGGTCTCGTGAATGCCCCAAAAGTGACCGACTCCATTCTCTAAGACATTGTCTGGCATGAACATGTCGCCGGGCATGTCGCGTAGTTTCTGCTGCTCTCGTTCCATATGAACACGGGCTTTCTTGACGATGGTGCATTCCTCTTTGTGGGCGCTGGGATCAGCGGCTTGGTGATCTCGTCCGCAGTATTAGACAGCCTGGTGGCCGGAACATCGGAGGAGGTCATCTTTTTGATGACAGACTTCGCAAGCTCGTGGGGCCAGGCCAGCGATGGTTGGTTGAGGCATGATTTACAGACAATGCCGTTCAGATGTGATGGGAGGAAAGGAAAACGTTTTATGCGAGGCGCCTACCGTCAAACTCGGCTGCGGTCACCTGATCTTCCCAAGCCACAGGGTGCCACACAATGGCTGATGAACCCGGCATCGGCGGTTACACGATGGATATCCATAAATTCTATAGAAATATGGTCGAAGCATGGTCTTGGTATGTATCAATGAAAGAGTGCAATAAAGAGAGGGATTTAAATCGACAGACGAAGTGGGAATTTATCTGAGCAGGTTCCCTCCATAACGTATTGGTGGATCTATGGGCTCAAGAAGGTAGGCATCCCATATCCAAAGTCCAAGGTACCTAGTGTTTTACTTTTGCCAGTTAGTGGTTGAGTAATTGGGGCGTGGCAAATCACAGACTAACCTAGAGCAGTTCGTGTAATACATATGGCTTAGGCGCGGCGGCTACATTTATTCAGTGAGATGACTTGAGAGTTAGTTGATACTCCTTTGATTTCGTTCATAGGTTCTTTTCTCTAGAATCAGATCGTTTATTCAGTCGCCCGGACGATTTATTGATTAACGCTCGCAGCGTTTACCTCTATGCCCTCAATTTAGACTTGCTGTTTTATCTCTCTTCCAAAGTTTCAGCCCTGTCTACCATAGGAACTCTACTTGGAGTGTCGTATGAACTGAAGAACAAGGCAAATAACAAGAGGAAAGAGATGGAAGTTCGTAGTGAGGGCGTTTGGATAAACCAGGGTTTCAAGGACAGTTGGTTTACACCAAATGCAGCAAAATCGAGAAGGCCATATGGAAGTGTCCTCTCAGCCCTTTAATATCGTGAGGCTTGGCAAACGCTGTACGCCATGCAGGTTGATGCGGAATCTCATGTATGCGCCGCCTGGGCGCTGCAACTGCATGCATCCCAAGCCTCTCCCAATCGTGACAGACAGTTCTCCAAGGAAAATAAACACGTGCCTGACTTGGTCACGGCGCTGACCTGCTGTGCTGAGGGAAATTAAAAAGCCACTGATCGACAGACCCGCAAGCTGGGGTCTTGGCGCAGGCACGCTCGATATTTATAGAACGACCATGGAGAAGCAATCCATCTGACTCTTAAGCATATAACCACTCGATCCTTCTCCTCTACCGCATAAACGGCGGCAATTGCTGATACTACTGCGAATGTCATAAGTTACGTGATAATGCTTTGCCCCAGACCATGTCAGCACAAGCGCACACTATCCAGGTAGATTCCTAACAACCTTTGACTAAAGATAATGGTGAAACACTTCGTGGTCCTGTTATTAACGCCGTCGAGTCAATTAATAATTCATTTAGCATGGTTGATAGAAGCCCTCCTGTGCACACGCTGTGAAGCACATCGATCTTCTCAACCAAGGCAGCTCATATGCAAGAGCAGATCACGCTGACCGGCCCCGGATGCTGCGCCACAAGCTGACATGATATGGTAGTAGCATCAGCCAGCTTCTTTCAACTTCAGCCCCAGGCTATGCAGGTAGTTGGCAAGGGCAAACCTGGGTTGCAACAAACATCCGACTGTTAAAATCCGGACTGCCTCTCTGAGTTCCTTTATGCCTTGGCCGCAAAAGCCAAGGACTGCCTACCTCATACAAACAACATCATCCGACAAACCGACTTACGCGCCATGACTGTCAAGGCCTCCGGGCACGAGGTGACCCTCCCAACCCTAGACCCCTCACACGACGAAATCAGGATCCTCGAGATTGAACCCGACGCTCCAGATGCTCCTTTGCGCTGCAGATTCCACGTTGCGACGCTGAATGATCTCCCTTTCCCCTACGAAGCCCTTTCATACGCCTGGGGAGACGTGAATGCAGCCGCACAACGCGCGATTTACCTCGAGAACAGAGAAGTTGGGGTCGCGCAAAGTCTTGCTGACGCTTTTCACCGGCTACGGCTTACTGAGGAACCACGCTATCTCTGGGTCGATGCTCTGTGCATTAACCAGGCTGACGACCAGGAAAAGTCTGAGCAGGTCAGCATGATGTACCGCATCTACACTCAATGCGAACAATGTGCCATCTGGTTAGGTCCCGTGGGGGAAGTTGGCTATGGCAATGCTCAAGCAGCTATCGACACCCTGTCCTGGATCGCCGGCGCTAGGGAGGAGGAGCCAGACTGGTTCGACGACGATGTGAAAAGGGATGCTGCCGCTGGGGCCCTCAAGGCCTTCATCACCTCACCGTGGTGGAGCAGGATATGGACGGTCCAAGAAGCCATCCTCCCAAAGGATGCGACAGTCTACTGGGGTCCATGCGACATCTCGTGGGAGTCGGTGCACGAGGCCGCAGACAGCTTCTTTCAAGACCCTGCGCCCCAAGTCCCGTATGAATTTTGGGACAACGGGAGCCTCACTGATCTTCAAAGTGTAATGCGAGGTCTGGATTTCACCCGCGATGAGCCCCTGTTTGATGTGCTCTGGCGGTGGAAATATCGTCGGGCCACAGACCCGCGAGATAAGGTCTACGGTGTCATGGGTTTTCGGCAGGACATCTCCCTTTCCACCGTCAAGACATGCGACTACAGCATCGACGTGCGGACGCTGTATGAGCGGGTCACGGCTGATCTCATCCGCATGTCGACCGATTTGCAGCCGTTGATCGGGAGAGGGGGCGAGATCTCAGACATTCCAGGCCTGGCATCGTGGGCCGTAGATTGGCATGGCGTCCAAGACAGTTCCAGATGGAGCACATCAAACTTCTGGGA